>CAHIKZ030005486.1:1017500-1100000 GCA_903632075.3 Acanthosepion pharaonis | reverse complement strand
AGAAAGAGAGGAAGATAAATAAGGGTCAGACAAAAGATTGAAGAAAGAAAGGGGAACTCTTATGAAGTGAAAGGATGAAAAACGATAACAAGTCAATAAAGAAGAAGATAAATAAGAAAAAAAATAAAGGAAGAAAAAAGAAAAAAAGAAGCCGAAAATTAGTTCGATGACAAAGAAGAAAAAGAAAAAGGAAAAAAAACTCCGGTGTGAAGAAGAGCAGTAAAGAGAAAGGTGAATATTTGATAAAAGAGTGGAAATTACATGAAAAGAATCGAAAAGGCAAAAAGAATAAGGAAGATTTTATTGCAAAAGGAAGAAAGATTTAACTGGAAAAAGAAAAGGAAGGAAGACAAAACAGGAGGAAAAGAGAAAGAAAGAAAGCATGAATTGAAGAAAAGAAAGAGAAACAGAACTAAGGACGAGTAAAGGTACCGGGGTGTAATGGCTGGTTGAAAGGAGAGCAAGGAGGGAGAGCGTCGACCAATCAGAATTGGCCATCCATGATCATAAGTCAGTGGGGCCTGAAGCAGCCATCGGAGACTTGACAGCCGGTGTTGTGAAATCTATCACCACTTTTAAACACCTTGCAACATCACCGTCATAATCACAGCTCTTATAATGATCAGGACAGCGTCAGTGTCGTGCTCCTTACATGTTAATTAGGCCCAATTATGCGTAGGCACTGCTTGGCCGCTGTGAAGAAAGCGTCATTCAAATTGAACAGGAGTCAATCGCCAACAGAACCGAACTCAAGTGACACTGATCAGCGCATGGAGCAAACGGAACAAGCTTCGATTTTTCGGCAAAAGGGCTGAAAAAAAAAAAAAAAAAAAAACGAAAAGAAAGAGAGATACGGGACCAAGAAACTATAAAAAAAATCTTTTAAACCGGACAGGAAACCCTTAGCTGTGGGTGAGCGCTAGTTATCTCGCCTTCTCTTTAAACATTGCACGATATGTCTCTGTTCTGTCATGTCGATTTTAAGTATGTCCTATGATCTGCTTATGTCGGTATATGCGTTGATATCTGAGAATGCAGTTGTAACACAAACATACGCACACACACACACACACACACATACACATACAAACAAATAGACACATAATGAATTCCACTTAAATCATTGCATGTTCAAATTAATTCGATTTTTATTCCATATACTGAAAACTTTAAAGTCAACGAATTTTTAAAACATTACAAATCTGGTTAGGTAATCTACTAGTTTATTGACACAATAAATATAACCTAATTTAACTTAACTTTAAATTAGTTAAGTATATATTTAATATATACGATCTCCGATGTTCTCAACACTTTACACACCTTTGGTAGAATTTTATTTTAAATTGCTAATTTCGTAATTAAACAACAACAAAAACAACGAAAGACATGTATTGTTTATGTTTTCCTAAAAGACTATTTTAAAATATTCAAACACACAAGCATTCTCATGCGGCAAAAATGGCGATTTATTCATTACTACGAAAAAAACTTACATCTTTCTATTTCTTAACGAACATTTAAAATATTGGATTAAATGTTTTTTAAAAAATTATTACCAATGAACCGGGCGTTTAAATATTATGGGATGCTATAAGGTACGTATAATTCAAAACTTTTAATTTTGAATTCGATCGCTTTACTGCGTGATTAAACTAGCAGACAATGCAAACAACCAAAGAGCCCGTATGTATATAGAAAAAATCTTGAAAACAATAAAATATAAAAAATAAATATCTGTACGCCTGTAGGTAAAACTACTACTAATGCTACTAATGCTACTCTTATGAAATAATAATAATAATAATAATAATAATAATAATAATAATAATAATATAAATCCTAGAAATAATCAAAACCTTCTTGATGAATGCATTACTAAATCAGCTATAATACTGAGGAGGGTGCTGGCGTATTGAGTAAACTTGCTGTCCCTTGACAATCAGATCTGAATGTTGAGACAACAGCAACAACAACAATATACGTCAGTTATTCACTTGGTCTGTTCATTAAACAAATGATCATATAAAATGAATAAGTGAATAATTTTCCTCAAAACAAGATAATTATCCTCAACAAACGAAAGCATTCTCTTTTCTTTTGATTCACGTAAATATTTGAAACTAAATCTTTAAAATCTTTAAAATAATTAAATTTGATATTTAAATATTTATATTAAAATATTTAAAATAGTGAAAATAAATAAATTTTAAAATGCATTTTTAAAATTTTAAAATGTGTCCAAACAGTTTTAAAAGTGTTTCAAAATATTCTCAATAAAATATCATTGTAGGAATAAATTATTTTTTTAATATTTAAAAAGAAAGGGTTGAAACCAAAACCTCAAATATTAATAAGAAATTACATGAATGATTGTATATTCCACCATTGAAGATATGGAAGATTTATATGAATTATGAGCTGAAAGAATACAAAAGAAATACAATTGTAAATAATGTGAAGAATTATAAAAAAAATTCTTTGAACATTTCATAAAACATCCGATAGATTAACACGGGTTCTGTTTTTTTTTTTTTTAAATAGCGAAAAAAAAAATATAGAGAAATGGATAAAGTATAACTTCCTAAATATTAGTGCAAGTGTTGCTGGTAAATATCGTCAGAAAATAAAAACAAACAAGCAAAAAATAGATAAGCAAAAATAAAAATAAAAATAAAATAAATGGACACACATACACACACATTTGCTTTCAATAAATAAATAAAATATTAACAAATCATTTAAAGTTTGAGTCACAGTTAAATATTATCTTTAGACAAATATTAGTGAATTCATATAGTAATTATATATATATATATATATATATATATATATATATATATATATATATATATATATATATATTATTTAATTATATATATATATGTATATATATATATTTTTTTTTTCTTAATAATGAATGTATTTATTTTTATTACATCAAATACCCGGATTTGAAACAGGCAATCTGTAGGAAAGGGATACAAAATCAAATAATATACTTCTTAAAGAATTTTGACTTTATTTTTCTAATTTTTGAAATTAAAAAAAGCCGCGAAAAATCTTACAACTTTCACTTGATGAATAACAAAAGATGAAATAAGACTACATTTTAAAACTTTCTGGGGTTATTTGGAATATATCAGTATTAAAAAAAAGTATTTTAAAAGAAATAAAATAAAAATGAAAGTAAAATAATTGCTGGAAAAACTGGAGGTTATTTGGCGATTTCTGTCCGATTTTTGCACAAACGGTAGAGAGAGAGAGAGAGAGAGAGAGAGAGAGAGAGAGAGAGAGAGAGAGAGAGAGAGTTTTAACAATTTGTTTTTTAAACTCCAATGACAATCATTTGTTGAAAAAGGGACCCAAAATGCAAATTCAAATGTATGAGATGAAGCAAAGATGAAAGAATATGAAAATACTAGGGCGAAAGAAAGAGAAAAAGCTTATCGTAATTTCACACGCCTTCACGCCAAGTTAATATTACACAGGGTAAATATCGTGGATGTTCTGAAAATCACCAAAGAATGGACAATTAAACATTTTGTTGATAATATGTATATACTTTTACAGCTTTCTTTCTTTCTTTCTTTCTTTCTTTCTTTCTTTCTTTCTTTCTTTCTTTTTTCTTTTTTTCTTTCTTTCTTTCTTTCTTTTTTTCTTTCTTTCTTTAATGCAGATACCAAGCTATATGTAAGTTTATGGGTGTGAAGTTATTTCGATAAGATTACATACGTGTCATTTGCAATTATTTATAATAATATAAAAATAAAATGTGTCTTTATATCCGAAATCGTATTTGTAACAACGATAAATAATTTGTCGAATGAAGACTTTAATAATAATAATAATTATATATATATATATATATATATATATATATATATATATATATATATATATATATATATATATTCAGGTGAATGAGTTTTTGAATTCAGAGTTGTACTTCTCTTAGACTGCTTACCAATCACGCCTAGAAAGTGCAGTCTACCTTTGACTGAATAATAAATTTAGCGATTACATGAAACAACTAATTCAGAAATTTGAAAAAGTTAATAAAAATCGGATAGACAGAACTTGTCGGTATTATTCAACCAAACATACATACACACATATATATATATATATATATATATATATATATATATATATATATATATATATATATGCCAGTTTTACAGTCAGCTTATTTGTAAGCATATCAAGTAAAAAAAAATCATGTAAATGCAATAAAGCTGACGAACAGGCAACGACATAAAAAAAAATTGCCACACAACTAAAAATATCAGTGTCTGTCTGACATGCATAGAATCATGCCCGAATTCTAACAAGTGATTGTGTCTATTAACAAACTTTCTGTGATAGAAAGTGATGATGAAAAGCTGTTTTAAATGCGGAAATCTCGGAAATTCTTTCATTTTTGTGAATTTAATTTTAAAACATTTCGTTTACAATCATGGTTGAAATACAAAAATGCATACTTCCGTCTTCCCCGCTCATGCATATATGTGTTACCCAGTGAGATTCAAACTCCTTCCACTTGTAAGATGAGAGTAGCATTCTGATCATTGGTCAACGACGATACACATCAGATTTCATTAATAAGAGTTTTACTAATATTTCCGTTTCAAAAAGTTACTGATATTGAAATGTGTGAGTATAATCAAGTATATGCTCATGAGTATATCGGGTAGAATGGCTACATTTTTCGTATGTGTGTGGGATGCATATCAATGTGTGTACACATATCATGTATGTATATATATATATATATATATATATATATATATATATATATATATATATATATATATATATATATATGATTATATAAAATATCTCTCTCTATCATTCTTTGTTCCTGTTATCTATATATCTATTCTCACTAACTCTGTATCTAGCACATTAAAAAAAAAATCTTAACAGGATTTTACATCGTTGTTTTTTCACGCATTGAGCGCGTTATTTTTTACAAGGCATCATTATTTTATAAGTATTAGTTTAAATGATATCACACGCACACACGCATATACACGTATATGCAGGCAGCGATTGGTGAATTGTCAACATTTGATATTTTTAATTTCGCGCATGCGCGTTGATTGTTTTTGATATTGTCGACTGCACAGTATAGTAGGGCTAGTTGAGCACCGTCTGTGAGAAAAAGAGCACCATGATGTAAATCACTCCGCCAGAGATTTAGAAATGGCATGCTGTACTTCTTGGCATTCGCACCGGAAGCTCCAGTACGAACATTTCAGAGTGTTTGGATGTCAATATGAGGACAGGGCAGAGGATTCGGAAAGAGTTGGAGGAGTCTAATGATGATTACAATGGTACAGCAACTCGGTAAACTCACTCTGATCGTTCTGATAAGAAAAGAACTCCCGAATTTGTTAGTGAGGGCCTCAGACTTAACACACAGACTTATGTCAAGTGGTTTGAGGAGGTAGCGCTGCTCTGGGTCAAGAGGATGGCTGCTAGGAGACCCCTATGTTTGGCAACAGGACCCTGCATCAAGCAGGAGAACCCAGTCATGGCTCTCAGACAATTTCTGTAACCACATCACCCTTATACCTGGTTAACTAAATCCCAAAATGAAACCCCTTTGATTATTGTGTGTGGAATGCAGTTGAACGAGAGACCAACAAAATTCCTTGTAACACCAAAGATGAACTGAATGCAAGGAATTTTGGCGGCATTCACTAACTTAAACAAGGAAACTATGCAGAAGAGTTACAGGAGATTTCGAAGTCGTCTGGCGGATGTGGGTGAAGCCAATGGTGATTTCATTGAATAAATCTACTCTTTAGTATTTCAAGATATTTTGTGTAATTTTAGCATATATTTTTATTAAAATGAGATGTCAGTGTTATTTTCCTTTTGCATAATTTAGACGGCAATTTATTCATCGCAAACTGAATATGGAAAGAGAGAGGTTTGATATGTAAAAAGTCGATATGTAGAAACTCCAATTTTAATTTAGTAATGCTTACATACACACACACACACACATACATACATACATACATACATACATATACATATATATATATATATATATATATATATATATATATATATATATATGTATTCGAAAATTATAACAAAATATGTTATAAAATCACTACAAAAATAGCCATTTTGTTTCAACACTTCTGGTGTCCTATCAAGTGATGGTGCTGAATGTGGAATAAAGGGTTTTAAAAGGTTCAAATCAATCAAACACACCTCGCTCGGGGAAATGCTGTTACATAAGCTGCAATGACCAATCAAAATACAAGTATATAGGAATTAAAAAAAACTTGACAACCATCTTTGATTATAATAATTATTTAAAGCTTTAATGTTAGGGTTAGACTAAAATAAAATTCATTCTAATAAATATTAAATTATACTATAAAATTAAAAATTACCAATTTTAAATTTAATCTATATTAAGTTTAAAATTATAAAATCATTTAAAGAAACTGAGGAAAATAAGTACAAATGTTTTTCTATTTATTTTGTTTTTATTGAAATTAAGTTGGAATAAACGTTAAGATCTAATGCTGCTCTGAACTCCGTTACAATTTATATACATTTGGAGTATAGACATCGGCAAGGTAGGATGAAATCTTGCAAAAGACAATACATACATAATAAGATTACAATACAGAAACACGCAGACATATTTGGATATATAAACACGCAAAAAAGCGACGAGACAGGAAATATGTTCAGGACCCTTAAAAAATAAAAAATAAAAAAAGACAACATACGCACACAAAAAAAGGCAGACACACACCGACAAAAACACTCACATATAGACAAAGACACTCACATATAGACACATACATTGACAAAGATACACCCATACACCCACCAAGAAATATTTAATTTTGAAATTGTTATTAAACGAATTCTAACATCCTATTAAAGTATAACTTATACGAGCAAAGATATATAGACAAAAATGTTTGAATAGATAAATTTCAACATGGGCAAACAGAAAAACAAACATTTATCAATGAAAAACATAAGGAAAAAAGACACTACTAAAATATACAGATATTTTATACGCATAAAAATAACACCGTCTAATATATAAAAAAGAAAACTTTTTATATATTAGATGGTGTTATTCTGATTGTGTATGTAGTGTCTTTTTTCATCCTACCTTGCCGATGTCTTTACTTCAAATGTATATAAATTGTAACGGAGTTCAGAGCAGCATTAGATCTTAACGTTTATTCCAACTTAATTTCAATAAAAACAAAATAAATAGAAAAACATTTGTACTTTTTTTCCTCAGTTTCTTTAAATAATTTTATAATTTTAAACTTAATATAGATTAAATTTAAAATTTAAAATTGGTAATTTTTAATTTTTTAGTATAATTTAATATTTATTAGAATGAATTTTATTTTAGTCTAACCCTAACATTAAAGAATTAAATAATTATTATAACCAAAGTTCGTTGTCAAGTTTTTTGAATTTTCATATACATGTATTTTGATTAATCATTGCAGCTTATGTAACAGCATTTCCCCGAGCGAGGGGTGTTTGATTGATTTAAACCTTTTAAAACCCTTTATTCTACACTCAACACCATCACTTGATAGGACATCAGAAGTGTGGAAACGAAATGGCTATTTTTGTAGTGATTTTATAACATATTTATGTTATAATTTTCGAATAAATAATTATATTTGCTCTACTCTGCATATAGCACTCTTTTAAGAATAGTATTTGTTGGTTATTGGAATTTATTCCGTATGTAACAATCCTGTACTACTTGTATATATATATATATATATATATATATATATATATATATATACTACTTGTGTGTGTATATATATATATATATATATATATATATATATATATATATATACACTACTTGTGTGTGTGTGTATATATATATATATATATATATATATGTAATTGTGTCTTAGGCCAACAATTCTTCTTTATTCAAGTTTCATTAAAAATGACTGATAAGGTACTGTCGTTAAGTTTTTTTTATTTAATTTTATTTTTGTTCTTATAATTTTCTTCTTTTCTGGGAATAAATTATAAATTATATAGAAATTATCCGAAAGTTCTGTATGTCCGAACGCTTTCGGCTATACTTTTAGAAATTATCAAGAATGATTTTCGTATATACACACACACACACACACACACACACACACACACACACACACACACACACACACACATATATATATATATATGTGCGTGTGTGTGTGTGTGTATACAGCATACACACACGCACATTCACACTGACATATATACATATACACAATATACACAAAAATAGATAAATATTTGTATATTCTAATAAGTTTGATATTGGCATTTGCTAATATGTGACTATATTTACACATTCAAGACACGAATTTACATACTGGCATACATGTACACACGTGTATATTGTAATATAATATGTTTACATATTATGAAAAAATATTTCTTCATTTCTAGAGAAGAATACTATTTTGAAATAAAGAAATTTTCTCAAAGAACTTGGGAATCAAAAATCAAAGTCGAAACAGTCACATATGGAATGGCATCATGTAAATAGTTTTAATGAAAATTTTAAAAATACTGTAAAAGCTAAAGAAAATTATATCATCAACACATCATTCTGAAAGAATTGACAAACAAACATATCTTCCG
This sequence comes from Acanthosepion pharaonis, assembly GCA_903632075.3. Classification (NCBI taxonomy): domain Eukaryota; kingdom Metazoa; phylum Mollusca; class Cephalopoda; order Sepiida; family Sepiidae; genus Acanthosepion; species Acanthosepion pharaonis. Next base: position 1,091,330 of record CAHIKZ030005486.1, on the reverse strand, counting down.
TTTTGAAAATTTGTTGGTTCCAGAGAAATGTATTAATTCTCTTTTGCTAAAATGATTTGTTTTGCTTGGTGTCTCCAAATACATACATTTGTTTGGTGATCTCTTGGGATATTCTTTTCTTTCAATTAGTAAAACCAGTTAAAAATGATTTATAACCGTTTTAATCCAATTCCTGTATAAACCAACTAAGATTATGATCTACTTAACCAATGAAAACAGACGACACAACATTTTTAAAAAATCCCAGAATTTTCTTTACTCCACCATATTTTATTTTTTGATGAAGCTTAAATAAAAGCGAAACATGTTAAATTTATAAACGTTTCCTATTTGTTCCTTATCCTATCATTCTGCTGGATCCTCATCCATATTTGATCTCAATTGAACCATTTTAATGTACAACGCAGAAATTAAAATCTTCCAAATTCTATGTTTTCTACAAGATCTTTTCTAACTTTGGGTTGGGTATCATTTTACCTTCATTCGCAATGTGAAAATATTTTTCTCGTTTCAGTATTTATATGAAAATAAAGAGAACAAATAGTTACAATCGTGTTTATTTACTTTTTATTCAGAAGAATAAAATTTCACGCGTTTCTATGGTTAAAAAATAGAATGAGTGTCTTAGAAATATATGCAGATAATCGCTTTCATAAAAAAAAAACATTGATTTATTCTATTGTTTAAGCACTAAACATTTATTAATTCGGGATTTTTATATACTTACTTAACGGTTTTGTTTGCTATTATTAAAATATTGATAATAATAATATTACCATTGTTTTATTAAAACTACAAAACTACTACTACTACTACTACTACTAATAATAATAATAATAATAGTATCCGCAAAATGGTTCCCCTTTCTTTAAAATGTTCTGATATAAACGTCAAGACATGTATGTATGTATGTATGTATGTATGTATGTATGTATGTATGTATGTATGTATCAATCTTATTATCATAATGTTTTGGCTGCTCAACCCTCTGGCCTACTTCAGGTGTCTGTCGGCCTGGGTAACCTTCAGGGAATTTTGAACTGAACAGCGAAAGGAGAAAAGGCTCAATGCGAAATTCCCTTAAGGTTACTTGGATCAACATACAACTGAAGAAGGCCAAGGGAAACAGCGACCAAAATGTTATGATAACAAAAAAGATGGGGGTATTAATCCAAAGTAAATAATTATCTATCTATCTATCTATCTATCTATCTATCTATCTATCTATCTATCTATCTAAAACGATAAGACATTTAATGAATTTATGTTTATTTAATGCCCATTCATGCACACGCACGCACACAAGGATATGCACACACAGGAACATGAGTATGTATATATGTAAAAGATCCGCCATGAAACGTCCACGGACTTGAATCACCGTTATTTCTTCCATATTCCAACTCTAAGGAGGAAGTTCCACTGAGAAAACTTTTTTCCTCCAAGAACCACTACTTAGTGGGACAAACCTCGCCATGGATACTTTTCGAAACTCTACAATTTTAACTTTTTCAAATCGAAGGTCACCCATTATCTATCCTCCATATCCTCATAATCTTCATTTTTTTTTTACTTTCTCCTTACATTTATATCATACATTACATTCAGTGACCCATTCACCTTCAGTGGATCTTGAGCACTGCATTAGTTGAACATTAGTAAAAAATAAAATAAAATAAAAAATAAATGAAACAAAAATGTACAAAAAACTTTAAACTTCAAATGTTAAATTTGAATGCTGAAAACTTCTCTTGATAATTACTGAAAGTGGGGTGCACCATATTTTTCAGCGTCTCTTTCTGTATAGATACATGTGTGCATCAGTGCATACTTAGGTTTCTTTTTCAGGGTGACAGACATATTGAAAAAATTTTCTGATTGTCAATTTTTCATGAAATACTCGATCGCTGATCATTATTTTGGGCATACGCACGTGAAATATTGTCATTATTTATTCAGTGTAGACATTGGCCCAAATATATATATATATATATATATATATATATATACATACGGGTGCACATATAAAGCACGGTGACACACAGTATAAAAAAGTCAAGTGGCTTAATCAGATGTTAACTTTTAATGATCACTGATTATATATATATATATATATATATATATATATATATATATATATATATATATTGTTAAGATTTAAATATCCCTGATTATATATATATATATATATGTGTGTGTGTGTGTGTGTGTGTGTATCTTTGTGTGCATGTGGCGATTTTCCAAGTGTAACTTAGATGCGGCACAGGGCCGAAAGTATGTGGCACCCAGTGAGGATCGAACTCTCTATTCACTCGTAATTGTTCTAGCGAAGCATGCTTTTGTATATGTATTATTTGATTTTCTCATAAAATGAAATCTATCATCCTATATTAAATGTTATTTTCGTTTTATTTTAAATGCTCATTTTGTTGTTAGTTTGTACTTAATTTTGGTAATAAGATCCGTAGATATTTTCCGAATATACAACGCATATAGAAGTTTTAGAAGTTAATGTTCGTAAATAAAATAAAGAAAAAATAAAAAGGAAAATAATGTTTTATGATTTATTTTGAAAGTTAATGACATTAATTAAATGATTTTAGAGAAATTATATAACATCAGAATAGCTTTGTTATAGATTAAGGCTAAGGACACAAATTTAGTCTCTGCTTAAATTTTTTTATTTACTTTTTTTTCCAGCTCTGAACAGAGACGTGGATACACATGTGCCTAATTATAAATGTATTTATTCATATATTCTCATCAGTACGCATATATAAGTATACAAGAAATGCTTTAATTGACAAATTGTTTTATCTGTAATTTGATTTTTTAAAAATTTTTCTAAATAAATTTGAAAAAAAAATCAGGATACAGTTCACAGACACGAATACAAATACACAAATACATTAACGAACCCACATACGAAAGCATATAATATCTATTTTATGCATTTGTGTACATTATACATAAATTACCTATTACCTTATAATTATACATTATATATATATATATATATATATATATATACATATATATATATATATATATATATATATATATATATATATATATATATATATATATATATATATATGTATATATATATATATATATATATATATATATGTGTGTGTGTGTGTGTGTGTACGTATGTATATATATATATATCCTTCATAAGCACATACATGTATTGGTTTGTTTACGCTAGGATACGCAACTGAGTAGATTTGTCTGTTTCAAGAGTCAGATAAAAATCTGAGTTTAAAGGCACTATTGAATTTCGAATCCTACCGGAAAGCATATATTTTTCTCTAATAAGATTTCCCGAATACTGATGGCGGTAGACAAAAATAAATAATTATACTGTTTAGTAAATAATCGTGACGTCTACTCAAACGTGTATCCACTAAAAACAACTTATATATATATACTATGGTTTGTCAAAAAGTTAAAAAGAAAAGCTTTTAAAGGGATCGACCGCTTATATGAAGCAAAACTGTGTTCCTACACACACACACACCTACAATATATATATATATATATTGTTCACCTTTCTGTTACGAAAACTGTTTATGATTTTTCTGACCTTTAAAAATCTCTGCCATTTGTTTTCCTGAGTTGACAATTTTTTTTTCAACAGATTTTAAACTGAGTGCACTCCCAGAAATTATACAAAATGTGATCAAACTTTGAACAGAGAGGTCAGTAATTCTACCTGACCCTGATTCGATCTGATTCTAAAATTATCGATGAACTTTATGCAAAGAAGCTCAATAGCCACTCCAAAGCCAGATCATCCACCGAAAGAACAAGTATTTATCAGGTTTACTTATTTTATTATCAGGTTTACTTATTTTATTATCAGGTTTACTTATTTTATTTATGTGCAAGTCAAACATGACTTTTTGAATCGGATCAAAATCTATGTGAGTTCTGAATCAGACTAGATTCCTGCCCCTTAGCCTAGAATCAGTGTGTTTTGTGTAAAGTAGTACTCCCCCCCCCTCTCTCTCTCACACACACACACATATGAAAGATATATTTAAAGCAATTAATGGGCTTTTTAATACGAAATTAACCGTTATATTTAGTAGGTGCAGGTGTTTGAGTAGGAATTCCTGTTTCTTAAATAGTTAAATTAATATCCACCAGAAAGTTTTATTAAAGAAAATGTGCCTATCTATCTATCTATCTATCTATCTATCTATCTATCTATCTATCACACACACACACACACACACACACACACACACACACACACACACATATATATATATATATATATTGCGTTTTATAGATGTGAATCTTTGCATAATGGGAAGTAAAATGAAATGAATTTTTTACCTTTTTAATTTGTAAATGTTGCCTGATTGTTTTTAAATATTTTCATTATAGGTTGAGTACCCTCATCTTTGTTGTTTTAATAACATGCTTCGATCGTGGCGTTGTTCAATCTTTTTCGAATTGGCTGAAGTTTTAGGACAGTTATCTTTATCTTTCTTTATAAACGCAAAATTTTTGGTTGGTTAGCTCTCCTTATTTCTTAATCTTCGATATTTTTATTATTTCATGAAACTACTAATATCATCGTTTTTGTTATTTTGATCTCTGACCATCTTAGTGTTGTCTTAAAATCTGAGATGAAGTATTGTCATTATTCTATGAATTATTCGCTTTAGATAAACAAAAAATAAAGAAACAATCATGAATCATTCCATGAATCATTTATGTTTTAATTTAAATCTAAAATACTTAAAATATTTAGCCAATAATTATTTTGCCTAAATTGAAAGATAACCAAATTAATATCAGCAGAGAACCAATTTGAATAAAGTTTTCTACACAAATATAATGATTAAAACTAAAAAGAAAATCTATATAAAGGAGAGGTACACTGTCCCTTAGAAAATCTACAGATAATAGCATTGGTTATAATATTTCGAATATAAAGATCAAGAGAATGAAAAAAGCAAATTTAGAAGCGATCAAGAACAAAATGAATATTATAGAAAGAAACGGAATAAATCTCAAAGTGAAAAATGCTAAATTTATTATTTTTAAAATGAAAAAAAAAATTACGAAAGGAGCGAGAAAAAGAAAGAAAATCAAACGTGTAAGAAATACTTTATTCTTATGAAGCATTGAAGCTAAATTGGTGAGGAGTGATGATTTCATGTTTACTACTTTTAATAGAGGAAAAGATTATGCGAGAATCAAAATAATTAAAGCCCAATTTGTTGGAAAATATTAGTTCACTTCACTCTAGGGAGAGTCGACTAATAGAAGGATATTACTATTGAAAGTGAGAAATTGATGTATACATCAATTTTATTTCAACATTAGTAAAATCCCAACATCGTTGAAAAATATCATTCAACATCTCTGTAATAAACATAATTGTTTTTTTGATTTAATGCTTTTAACTATCGCAATGAAAATATATCTTCGAGTTTCCATTAGAATTGAGCTATCTGAATTATTTTTTCTTGTTCAGTGAATATTTATCTTGCAAGACAGTTCCATCCTTCCTTTCTATTTCTATTGGATGTTTTATGCTTAAACATTGTCTTTTTTTTATATTAGCATTACGTTTTGAAATTAAAAAAAAATAAATTCACAAAAGTTCGTCGTAAATTTTAACTGTTGTTCCTATTATTTATTCTATTAATTAGAATTCGTTTGAATTTAATTTCAGGCTAATACTCTGCCTTAACTTAAAATGTTGAGTTGTTATACCCGAAAAGATATTTTTCTCCAAGAGGAGTCTCTGTACCCACGTTCGTTATGTTTGAGGATTCTTGAAAAATCAGATAGATTTTTACATATAATTTAAGGGAGATTAAATATTTTTCGTTAAAATTAGAGAGTTCCATATTTTTAATGAAGTCGACTTTTACACGAGTAATGTACGGTAATGTACATAAACAAAAATAAAGAGCAAAAAACTGAGTGAATAGTTTCTGATATGGAAATAAGTAAATAAAAAAGCGAAATATTTATTAATTTCCACATGGTCTGAAGAAATGTTTTCTATTTTCTGCATTTCTTTTTAATTATCATCAATAATAAGAACGTAAAGAAGATTCAGAAATAAAAAAAAGAATCAAAATATGAAAGGAAAGTAAGAAAATGTAATTAGTTTAAAGTATATTTAATTAAAAATAAATACATCTCATTTTTTCCAATAAATAAATTAAAAGGAAATATTGCTAGTATAGATGCTTTTATTGATAAGGCTTCTATCTATCTATCTATCTATCTATCTATCTATCTATCTATCTGTATCTTATGTACTTGTATAATATGCATATACATTTATGTAAATAATCTGTTTATATGTAAATATAAACATATACTGTAACCAAACATATGAGTATATACAGTTATATAAATATTTAGTATTTATAGATATATAAATATTGTGTGAATATATGTATATATATATATGTGTGTGTGTGTGTGTACGTCTTTCTGTCCATGTTTGCGCGTGTGTGTATAATTATATTGTTTAAAACTTTGCTATATTTATGGGGGTCAAGTGCTCATTAACGAGGATAAAGCGTTTGTAGATATAAAGTGTGGACATAGAAATCAAGGCTGCGAAATGATTGGCAGTTTCACATCCTCAGCGATCATCAGACCAAGATGTCTCATGTTCGCTTAAGTTATATATATATATATATGTGTGTGTGTGTGTGTGTGTGTGTATGTGTGTGCGTATATCTCTATCTATCTATCTATCTATCTATCTATCTATCTATCTATCTATCTATCTATCTGACTATATTACCGTATATATGATATTGTTATATTCTATTTTGTAGTCATACATGTTTAATATTTATTTTACATATCTTATCGTGTGAGATATGTAGTGCTAACAAAAAGTTAATGCAATTTAAACAGGTTGATCAACACACACACACATACACACATAACATTTACCACATGAATCGAAATCACTACATCAGTAAAGAAAAAGATCTTAATTTTCTATAGACTTTGTTTTCCGCTTTTTCTGACAATTTGGTTGTGCCAATATTATTTAATAAATATTATAAACTTCTATTAAAGTAATTTTTACTTTTGTTTCTCTTGTGTGTTTTATAGATTGATGTGAGGAGGAGTGACGCTTATTCTTGCCACAGTTGATTCAAAACGTGCTTACAATTCTTATTTTCTTTTTCTATGCCATTTCTAGCCTGAAGAAAATATTACCCTTCCTCATCTTCAAGACGGGATTCTGAAACCGGCTGATCTCAAGCCCTTAGTACATTCAGCTTGACAGACATATACAGCGAGCTGGCTGTTGGCTGGCCAAAGACCTGATTCATACGCGCGTGCGCGCGCGTGCACACACACACACACACACACACACACACACACACACACACACACACACACACACACACGCGCGCCAAAATGGATACATCCGGAAACACGGCCTTAAGACTTGCAGTACCAATCCCGGCCGTGCCTCTCTCATCGCAATCACTTGACGGATCCACATTTTCTGACCATTCTAGCAAGGACATGGACGACAAAGACTCGGACAATGTCAGTGTCTGTTCCGATGATGACCACCCAGCGAGTATGGTGGTTAAGGTTTTTTCACCGGTTGACATTAGCGCTGGACAACTAGCCACGCCAACATCAGTAAACAACAACACCAGCAACAACAACAGTAACAGCAGTAGCACTAGTAGTAATAGTAGTAGTAATAGTAATGTGGTAGGAGTGGGACCTCCCGTTGGTGGTCACTCTCACCATGCACACCACCATCACCATCATCACCACCACCATCACCATCGAACAACAGTGTTACCCTGTACGGACAGTCCACCTATCGTGGTCAGTGGTAACTGTTCACCAGTTCATAGCCCCGCTGCAGTTAATAACTTAACATCACCAACCACGCAAACAAATCTCAATAACAATAAAAACAACAGCTTAGGAAATAAGAAAAGTGCTAGTGGTGGTGGTGGTGGTGGTAATAATAATAATAATAACAGTGGTGGCGGTGGTGGTAACACAACCATTAGCAGCCCTACGTCAACAACATCTCCAATCTCTTTGACGACAAATACCAAATCATCTACAGTTTCTACTCCTGGAAACACGATGGCGACTAATTTACCGAGCATCACCCGCCCGTCTTTTCTTATTTCGGACATCTTAGCCGGCAACACAAGCAGCAATAGTGGCAATAACTCACTGTCTTTAAACAACGGGAACAAACTAGCAACCAATAAATTCGGAACGTCGATCAGTCCCCACCACATTCATTTACCCCCACACCAACATCACCATCACCCCCAGCAACAACAACAACAACAACAGCAACAACATCGTCACCCCACGGACTTTTCTTCGGCGGCTGCGGCGGCAGCGGCGGTGGCAGCTGCTGCGGCGGCGGCCGGAGTCGTAGTAGGCGATCCGGACTCTCCGGACAATGTCCTCACCAAACAGCACGTGTATGGAACAGGACCTGGACCTAGAGACTCCTCGGCCAGCGCCTTGGACGGCAGTAAAGTTGTCGCGAAAATAGTTGGTCTTGACGATAATTTGACTCGGGTCGAACATTTGGCTTCTTTCCAGAAAGAAGGTAAGACAATTGGACATGCGAATTTTTTCTTATTCTTTATTCACGCTTCCATTCATTCACGCTTTCATTCATTTAATATATATTGTCATGAATTATAGGTATTTACTATGCTTAGTAAGGTACAAGGCTATAGCTGTCAGATGCTCAATGAGGATTGAAGTCATTACAATAGAAATAAGGTTCCTCAGAAAAGAGAACTCAGCTCAGAAATTTGTCATCTTCAGGATCAACACAACAACATTCCTGGACAAACCATTTCCTTTATAAAAAGTAATATTATTAAAAAGTAATAATTTTGGTTTTAAAATACAAAGCGACTTAAGCGTTGAGCATTTGAAATACTTTATTGGATGTAGTATACGCTTCTCTCAATAAATACGGATGCATGGCGGTCTATCAGTTTAGTTTTTGTGCATATGTTTATATCGATTTCAAGATCTGTGTAAAGTTGTATATACATACACCCACATATATATACCTTATTTTTCGAAATATAGGATGCCACAGTGTATAGGGTGAAGCTTTATTTTCAATATGTGTAAAAGAAGTTACAATCGTTTCTACCTGAATTCCTGAAGGTATCATTATTTACACTATTTACACGCTGACTGTTGTCCTCTGTATTGCTGTGATAACAGCAACAAAGATGATGACAATAGTTCGCGGGTAAATAGTGTAAATAAGTTTCAATCGTGTTTGAAAGATGTTTAAATTAAATCTGAAATCCATACTGTTGCTATAAATAACGCATTCAAATGAACTAAACTATGCATCCATATTTAAATATATTTACACATAATTTGTGCATATTGAAGATATGCACACGCACGTACGCACACACACACACACACACACACACACACACACATATATATATATATATATATATATATATATATAGTTCATACTATCCGTGTATGAAAACATTTTTCTTGTCCCATACTATTTCGTTTGATATTTCTCTACTTTTATATATGTATAAGTCGATATTAAAAATGGCTTAAAGAGTACAAACTTTTTGAGCCATTTTTAAATTGTCTAATACAGAGTGAAAACAAAATCTAGTCGCATAAATGGATTTATGAAAGTAATAAATACTATATAGTATTTTGTCACTGCCTCTTTCACTGTATATTTCTCAGTATCTTTATATCTATCTAAATATCTTTTTTATTAATTTTTGTTTTGTTGATATAACTAATTTTCTTGAAGTATCTATCTATCTATCTATCTAGCTAGCTAGCTTTCTAGCTTATGTAGCTAATCGGTAGTTAATTGGCCTTTTATTTTTTTAATCTCTGTTAAAGTATCGTACTATGTTGTTTTAATTTTAGTGTCACAGTAATTATTAAAGATGCGAGAGGGAACTGAAAAGTTGACTTGCATCACTTGACAAAATCTGATTAATTGACCAAACAAGCTTTTCATTTTCTTTTCTGAACTTTTTTGTAACAACAGCTAAAATTTGTGTGCCATGAACAATTTAATTGTTAAATTATTTTGTTATTTATATGACAAATATTGGAACAAAAGGGAAATAAATGAAGGAAAAGTTTGGTTTCACGAACAAAATAGCTCTTGCCAGAAAGAATAAAATTTTAAACATTACAATTATTAATGTAACTAACGAAAACCGCATCATTTATTGACTGTCGCGCAGTTTATTAAGGGTGGCAACATCAAGGGTGAAAACAGTATAGGGTTGGAAAAGATATTCCTTGTACTATTCCTCCAAATAATGACGATGGTCATCGTCAACGGATGATGACAAATGATGATTCTTTTCAAACAATGGCTACTAAAAATCAAAGGAAAGAAATAGAGTCAAGCGTACGAAAGAACTTATGCGACAAACCTTCACGGCACAGAGTATTACGAACGAAACATAGAATATGGAAAAGAAAATACCCAGACATCAAAGAAAATAGAAATACCAATAAATTGACTAATATCGAAAGGTAAAATATTAAAGAAAGACGCTTGACTGATTCAGAGTTTGTTGAGACCGAAAAAATGTTAAAACTGTATTGAATAATAAAATAGAATTAACTAATATTAGAATTGAACATGCAGAAAATGTAAGAATAGAAGATGAATAATGATGAAATCGAAAGATTAATAAACACTATATGTGAAAATAAACATGATCTAAATATGGAGGAAGTTGAAGAAATGAAAATCAAACATTATTGGAGAGAGTAAAAATATAACAAAATAAAATAGAAGAAAGAGAAAAATAAAACGTAAAAGAAAAGAAACATTATTAAACAGCAGATAAATAAAATAAAGAAATCGCATTAAATATTAACTTGAATTTAACTCGCCTAAATGAAGTAATATACTCCGTTGCAGTAACCATAATTTCAATTCATAAACAAAAGCTAATTCAAGATATAGTCATAAATCCCAAAGAGTGAAAGAGAAAAAATGACAAAGAGAGAAAGAGAAAAATAACTTTCAATATTAGATAAATATTTCAAAAGGAATAATAAACAAAAAACACAATATAAAAGAAGAAAATGATACACCATAGCGTAAAATGGGTCCTAAAATAATGCTTCCAACTAAAAGCACAAGGAAAGCGAGAATATGACGGAAGAAATAATTTTTATATACAAAAAGATACTACTGAAACTATGAAGGAAAACTTCTACAAGGAAATAGTAAATCACCGAAGCCTATTGAAAAATCAACACCAAATGAAGAAGGTAAAGAGTTCTGGAATAAGATATGGGGACATGAAAAGAATGATAAAATAAATGATTATGGACACTGAACAGAAGTATATTGAGATAAACAGGAATGGAACCACATAGACATTACAGAAGTACAAGTTATAGGGAAGGTACCTAACTTTTGGTTAACTAACTTCCTATTACAGCACAAATCATTATCAGGTTTGTTTTCAAATAACCTACAAAATGGCTAATCCACGATATTAATTATTTAATCCCCCAAACAGATGTTACTGTTTATACACGACATACCTAAAATACTGTCACTGGTTTTAATTGAGAGAATGTATCAATTCCTTGAAACTAATATTATTTCTGAAGCGCAAAAAATATGTAAAAAGATTCTTACGGCTTCAATGATCAATTACTGATCAACATGATATTATTGAAAAACAGCCATTAAAAAATAAAAAAAGCAAAGCAAAATATAGTCTGTTAAAAAGCTTTTGTTAATGTCGTACATGATTTGATCACAAAGTTTCTAAAATTAATGAACATTTTTCTCACTCTTATTATTTTTCTAAAGGTCAATATAAAAAGAATAGATTACAGCTTTAATACTCAACTATTTTAATAGCAAAATTTGATGATAACTTATAGATCAAGAATGGAATATTTCAAGGTAATTTTCAGGCATATTATTCTCCATCTCCAATGCATTAAACACTCTTCTTCAAATGAATTAAATAACACATGTTATAGATATTGTATATTTATTAAGTTTATTAATCATTTGTTCTATATGAATTATTTGATTCTGTTTGCCAAAAAACAGATTTAATTAGAAGATATGTTAGCAGCACTAAAGAAATTCAATTCTAATACCAAAGAATTTGGCTTAAACGTGCAAAGGCAACATGTAAAAGAGAGAAAATGGTAAAGACAATGACTATAAAACTTGATAATGTTATTTTTTAATTGAATTGGGAAGAAGTTTACAAATATCTTGAAATCAATGAAGAAAAAAGAGTTCAACATGCAACAATGAAAGGAAAAAGTCAGAAAAGGGATGTTTTAGACGAATAAGAGTGAAAATCAAAACTGAGTCAAATACAAAAAGTTTGAAGCTATTAACACCAATATCTATTGTTCTATATTCTTTTAAAGTGGAATCTTGAAGAAGTGAAGAGAATAGACAGAAGGATTATTACTCCATATAAAACGTATCATCCCAAAGTAGATGTATATACCTATGACAATTGGAGGGAGGCGAGGGATTCAAGAAGAACCCATATAATACCACAATCATAGAACATGAAAGTTATATAGAAGAGATGACAGGATGTTAAACCATGTTTATCAGCTTGAATTAAGAGAAAAGCTATATTCAATAATTGAAGAAATCAAAAAAATTCAATGATAATCGACAACTAAGAAATCAAAATGAAATAGGTGAAATATCATCAAAGGAAGCAAAAGGTCAAAAGAAAAGAAAAAAGAGATTAAGGGTCTAACCAACTTGAAAATCAAGTAAGAAGAAAAACCCTTACATCGCCGATACGGATTGTGAGCACAAGACAGTGACATCATCAAGACAAACCCATCAGTGGTTGGGGACTTCTGTGTTGAAACTAAAAACAGAAGTTTATCCTAGTATGTCAAAAATGACTAACAAGATCTTATCAGGCAAATATTATAAAAATAGAATCGATCCAACGTATAAACACTGAGGTGACTTGTTAATATCTATCTACACATACACCAAATGACTTTTAAAATCGGCATGATGGTATTCGAGATTGTAAAAATGGTATATCTTCATTGGAAGATGAACCGGTATTTCAGCCTAATCCATACAGAAAAATTGTTTAAGCCAAATCCACCACTAGTTCTAGAAGGTGATTGTGTCACTTTATTTTGGGGTTTCAGCATATACTGACCGAATTAGACAAGCCAATAAAGTTATAAAATGCCTCAAAGATTATAAATGCTATCTTATAGGCATAATCATATCGCCTGATAAAAATATTTCAGCAAAAATATTTGATAAACTCTCTAGATATAAGTATCTGGAAATAGAAATGAAAATAATGTGACATTTAAGCAGAATTATTATCCCAAGAGGTTTAAAAGCATTAAGATGAATACTGACCGATTAACAAATTATGAAAATCCCAAAAGATCCGTATTTATGTGAAATAGAAAAGGATTGTGTTAATGATACTTAGAAAAGCTGAAATCTCTTTCAGCTTTTTCTAAGCATCATTAACACAAGTGTTAACACATTAACACTTCCAAAATCCTATTGTACTGAATAACCTTTACAGAAAAATATTCATTTTAGCTGATGAAAAACTTGGTAAATGATTGAATCAAGCATCAAATGAAAATAAATAAATAATACTAATAGTAGTAGTAATGGATTTTACGGTAACATCAAATTGCAGAGTAAAATTGAAAGTCATCGAATGTGAAAAGCTGAAAACCAAATTAACTTTAAGACAGAACTAAAAGAAATTGTCGAACATAAAGATGACAGTTGTGCCCATCATTGTATGATCACTTGGAACAGTTTGTGAAAAGGGTGGAAACTGGGAGAATTTCTATAATCTAAATAACAGAATTAGTGAAACATTTGATAAGAGTACTGAGGTATTGAGGAAACTTGTCAACTGATCTCTAATAAAAGCCACCAGTTGCGACTGATATAAAATCCCAACAGGTACAAATACAAAAATAATATAAAAATATATTGAATATATTAATATTATATAGATAATCTTATGAAATAAGGCCAGACTGAGTATGAAGATTGTGTTGCACTGATTTCCTAATATGGAATATCATGTTTCTTGTTATGAAAATTAACCTTGGATAGTTTACCTGCAATTTGAACATAATGCCAACTAGTGAGGAATGTAGGTGGATTTTGGCAAGTGGATTCTCTAATTTATAGTATGTATTTGAAAATGGGCATAATTACTTTTTTTTTTGGTGCTAGTTTTTAGTCTCCACTCAAGTTGTTCAGAAGTTTAACAAAGAAACTTAATTTTTATAAGTTTGTTATTCAGAGAAGAAAATTCTCATTACTTAAGCATTAAGGAATGAAGAGAGAAAAAAGAAAGGAATACAAATTTTTATAATATAACAGAATAATGAGACACATTTATTTTTGAAGTGACATATTATAAGTTAAAAGGGAATAGCTATAATGCAGTGAATCCAAACGAAGGACTCACGAGAGAGCAATTTAAATATTTTGGAGGACATTTTAGAAATTTGATGAGAGATCATGGCTGAAAAATTAATTCGAAAAATCTTCCAATGTTTTGAGATATTTATTTTTTAAATTGTCGAAGTGGAACATGGAGTAAAAAGTTTAGGAACTTCAATTGTTAGCGATCTAGGCTAGCAGATGATTACGAGTGACTTCGATCCTTACCGAATGCCTTATACTTGTAATCGTAGACCAAAACTAAGCTTTGATTTGTAACTAGTGAGTTCCAAGATAAGGTAATGGTCTGTCTGAACTTTACCACTGAGATGTGAGTTCGATCCTCACTAGGTGCCTCATATTTGTGGCCTCGTGCCAGAATAAGATATAATTAGTAAACAATAAATGATGTCTGATCACAAATTGTAAAACAGCAAATGAGCCATGAGTAACATCAGCTGAATACTTATGGGCTTCCATACATGCTAAATTGATACTTTCAAAATTACAATAACCAAAACAGAAATCTATAAAATCAGAGTGGTCAGTATTTTCTGATTAATTTTATTTTGTTTTATTTATTAAACATTTTCATTTTATCTGTTTTATTTCAACAGCGGAAAAAAACAAGAAAAAGAAGAGAATCTGTACCATTTTGTTCTGTTATTTCCCACCACAAAAACGAAATCCTAATTATTAATCTAGAACCCTATCCTCGCATCCCTAATCCTAACCTTAGCCTTGGTGAGTGAGAGTTAACGAAATAAACTTATCAATTCACATTTTTGATTAGCTCAAAGTCAACGAAAAAAAAAAGCGCAAAAGACTATGCTGCAGTTTTCTTATTTAAAAATTTTGACAGCATTTGCCTCTTCAGGTAAAAATCTGACAGCTTGATTGATCCCAATTAAAACGACACACTAGACTGACCGTTCGGGAGAAAGTTGAACTATTCTGATCCTTTGTGAATAAATTGCTATCAAAATTTGATCCCAAACCAACACCGCATATTGGGTTTCCAGTCACAAGACAAGAAAATGCATTTTTTTACTTTTTAGGCTTCCGTACTTTGTAATTATGGACATTAATTACAATTTTTCATGGAACCAAGATAAATGAATAAAACAAAATTGTAAAGGATTTTTCATTCAATAATTCGAAGATCTTTTAAAATATCTATCGTTTATTTCATAAAGATCAACCTTTTCTTCGTGTAACTGAAGAAGCCTGTAGTCTAATTTAATAAGTAAAACTGAAATTTTTTCAGTTAATATAAACTTTTGTTTAACAACTAACATTTCAAATATAAAAGATCTGTTCGATTTTATCACTGTTTATTACTTTCAATAGATATGATTTCTAGCAATGTAAAAATGTAAGCGTATTGGCCGTGTCGTATTAATCGGCTGGCGATTTCATAAAATTAATTAACCGAAAAATTTACATTAAAGAAAAAATTCTTTAGTTTTCTTACCTGGATATGAATTAACAAGGTATGAAATAAGGAAATAAAATTTTAAATCGAATAATTAGTTGAATTTTTATAGATTAAGACATCAAAGTAAGAATGTATTTTTTAACTAATTTTATTGTTACATATTTTTAAAAAATTTTATTTTCT
The DNA here is from genome assembly GCA_903632075.3 of Acanthosepion pharaonis. NCBI lineage: Eukaryota > Metazoa > Mollusca > Cephalopoda > Sepiida > Sepiidae > Acanthosepion > Acanthosepion pharaonis. The sequence goes on along the minus strand of CAHIKZ030005486.1, from coordinate 1,075,212 downwards.
CTCGTCATTTTTCATTGAAGGCGTTTATAAATATTTAAAAGTTTACAAACAGTTATTATCCAAACACTGTAAATGCTGAATGGAAAAATCAATCGTTCCGGGAAATGATTTCATCAATGAACAAAGATGATCTTGTAAATTTACCAATAAAAAAAGGCAACAGTTTCCGTTTTGGCTAATTCTTCAGCGGCATTATTTAGTGCATTGTTAGATGCCGACATAGTTGACAACAAAAAAGATACTCGTACAAATAATAACAAAAATTAATAAGAAGTAGCACGGTGTCCTATCTTGGAGGTTAGCAACAACAACAATAATAGCACTTATTCCTTTGATACCACAGATTAAAACATGAATTCAAGAAAATATGGAATTACCGAAGCATTAGGAATAATGTCAAATAATTTTTCAGTTGGTTGAAAGCATTAGATTTACCGGTGAATTTTCATGTGCTGCAGAATGTCTGTTTGTTTGGCACAATACGAACAATCAAGAAAGTCAGGGTATCTAAAGTCTGTGGGGTGTAGTTTGATATCCACTAAATGTTAAATCAGCTAATAACATCAAAAAAACTGTATAAAAAGTGTATAATAATAATAATAATAATAATAATAATAATAATAATCAAAACCAATCAAATATCAGGATTACTGAAATCTTCGAGAATGTTGAATTATTGAGGAGACTTGCTGTCGATGATCTCCAGTGAAAAATACTGGATACAAAATAAAGCCCAATGGAAAGTGATTGAGACTGAAAGAGAGTGGAAAAATAGAAAAATATCAAGACTTTGTTGGAGAGATACAAAAATAATAGAATAACGGTCGAGTAGTAGTAAAGTCAGTGTGCAGCAAGAAGAAACTCCGTAACCTTTGATGTGAAAATCCAGTTGAAATATATGAGGTTTTAAATACAATCGTGATTTTTATTTCATCCCTCACCCCCACCAAGAATTGCTATGTCACTATACGAGATATAAACATTAGAATAGATTAAAATGTCGACGTAGTTGAATAATTGCTACTTGGGATATCATTGGTTACATATAGAAAATAGTTAGATAATAACATTAGATAATAATTGTTTGTGATTAACAAAATAACAAGAAATTTAGAAAAAACGCTTAAAAACAAATAAAATTTTTGTGTGAAGTTCTTAGTAGATGGTAGTCATGCTTATTATTATTACAACACTTGGAACTCATTCAAAGAATTGAGCATTTGAAGATGAATTCAAGCCATTCAGTCTATAGCATCAACCAGAATACTACCAGATATAATCGGTGTGAAAAGCACTATGAGTACAAATAATAGAATACAGAGGAGAGTGCTAGTGGATCACTTACTCATGAGCATGACACCAAATATGATTGGTGTGAAAACTCAATAAATACAAATAATACAATAGTGAGGAGATTGCTGGAATATTGAGGAAACTTGCTGTCACTTGATCTCCAATGAAATATATCAAATATGTACAACTGGTGTAAAAAGTCAATGAATACATACAATAACAACAACGATAACAACAACAACAACAACAACAACAACAATAATAATAATAATAATAACATGTACAGACAACGACGAATATACGACGAATTCGTATACCCATCAACAGTGAATATTTTTATCCATTTCTCAGAATCAAATGACTGTATGATGCCAGTTTTTTTTATGTTATTAAGCACAAAAAGGGAATATAAAACTCAATTTTCAGAACAATAGGTTAAATGCAACACATTTGACAGACAAACTATGCAAAGCAGGAAATGACAAAATTATTCGTACAGTAGAAAACATCGTTTTAAATTGATTGATTCGTGTAAGTATAAGTAATTTATATAATTAACTTATCGGTGAAGCCTGCTAGTTTATTTATTCAGTAGAATATTTGTGATAATGCCAGCAAAAAACATCACGTGGTGTACGGAGTCACCATTGTTATTCTTACGTTAACAAGACAATGGGGAAGACAAAGGAGCTTAGATAATTATTAACTTCCAGTCGGGAAATAGTTACAGCTCTATTTCAAACCGGTTAGCTATCCCTAGATCTACGGTACAGTCCGTTATAAAGAAGTTTAAACAGTTTGACACGACGGAGAATTTGCCTGAGTGTGGAAGAAAACCCAAATTGTCACCGAGAACTACAGGGAAACTGTGTTGCAAGATTAATATAAATCCAAGAGTTGTTCTAAAAGACAATCGCTAAAACGATGGATACGATGGTTATCAACGTAAGTACTCGCACAATAAAAGTTTGTTTAAATAAAAATGGGTTGTATGGAAATCGACCACGACGAATCCCTCTTCACAATTCATGTCACATTGTTGCTCGGTTTAATTTTACCAAAACGTTCATAGGCAAAGAAAATTGCATTTGGGAACAAGTACTATGGAGTGATGAAACAAAAATTGAGCTTTTTGGACATAATGATGTACAGCAAGATGATTTGCAGCAAGAAAGATGATGCTTTCCTCCTAAAGAACACAGTGGCAACATTAAATCATGGATGCGGTTCGATGATGTTTTGGGGTTGGACAATTAATTGCAATAAAGGGAATAATGAAATCAGCTGACTATAAGAAAAATTTGGATGAAAATCTACAACTATCAGCGCAAAATCTTCATCTAGGTCGGCGATTTACTTTCCAGCAAAATAATGATCCCAAATATACGTCTAAATCAGTGACTACGTGTCTTCAGAAAAAGAAGATTACAGCTCTGCCATGGCCTTCAATGAGTCCTAACTTGGATCCTATTGAAAAACTATGGCAAGAATTGAAACTTCGAATAAATCGTTGGTCACCAAAAGACTTCAAGAATTAGAACGTATAACCATTGAAGAATGGAAGAAAATCCCAGAAAATACTTGTTAAAATCCCATCAAAAGTTTAGCAAACGATTGCAGCATGTTATAAAAATAAGAGGCCATGCTACAGTATGAAAAATAGAAAAAAATTGAACAATTTTCAGAGTATTGACTATTAATACTGTGAAAATGTGTTAATTTTTTTCTATTTGTCATACTGTACGAATAATTTTGTCTTTTCCTATTTTGCATAATTCGCCTGACAAATTCATTGTATTTGACCTATGGTTCTGAAAATTGAGTTTTATATCCCTTTTTTGTGCTTATTAACCTATAAAAAAAACTGTAATCATACGGGCATTAATTTCTGAGAAATAGATAAAAATATTCAAAATTGATGGGTATACGAATAATTTCGTCGTTGACTGTAAATGTTTTGACTTTGTAAATTAAGATTGGCTAAAGTAAATATTCGGTTCGGTACCACAGTTGCCTGGGCATATCTCCCAGAGATTGACACATTGTGCATCTCTGCATCTCTGTTCATGAGCAAGAGTAGTGGTGTACATCATTACCTGTATCAAGAAGATTGTTTTTTTGTTTGTTTGAAGGCTGAAGCAGTTAAAGCAATTTGTGGATCATATCTAGATACTGGGGAACACCCTCAGCCAGAAACCATCTGAGACGATTGGGCTACCCAACTTGAAAGTATTTCTCCCTGGACTCCAACAGCCAGGCAAAATGCGCTGCTTTTATTTAAAAAACCTGCCACTTTGTTGGCATTCTTCTCTCTCTCTCTCTTTCTCTCTCTCTCTCTCTCTCAATGATAACAACAACAACAACAACAACAATAATAATAATATTAATAATAATAAAAATAAATATTAATAATTCTCGCAAACCATGGTTTGAAAACGAGAATAAAATAAAAATCTATATGAATATTAGGACATTGCCAGCGAATTAAAATAATGTAAAATATGACGCTGACAGTTTTACCTATCGTTATCAGAATACTGGAAACGGTGTAATAAGATGGATTGGAAATCTGAAGAACAATGAAAATCATACCGGTGAATACTGAAGAAGTATTGAAGATAATTGCTTTCGTGAAAGCACGACAACACTGATAGCAACATACAAATACAAATAATAATATATCACTATTATTTTAATAGTTATTATTTACAGATTTTATTCCATTATTTGTGTCAGATTGATTGGCATTAAAGTGGCAAGATTCCTGGTGGCCACTAACATTTTCTACAATTTATCATTGTTATACATTTGAATGTTTCCACTAGCCAGTTGACTCTGAGGATCAAGTGGCAACAAGCCTTCTCAAATCTTCAGCACTTCCCTCATTATTCTCGCAGACAAAGATAATTGCTAAGATTCAGTATCCTAGTTTTTCTAACCTCGCTTCTAGAGATTCGAGGATAATTCCAAGTGCACCATTGCTCCACAACTTCTTTACTTTCCTTGGATGTGGACCTACTGTATAATTTTTCTTTTTTAATGTCTTTTATCTTCGCCCCTTGGTCTGCTTGTCTCACATCTATGATCTGACAGAAGTCTTTTACGATGTTTATACCAAATAATTCCAGTTTTCTTATTGAGATGGGATTATATGATTGAAACTCTACCATGTTCACAATTACATCCACTCTTTTTATTTGGAATGGGCTGATTGATTTCTCTCATGTGTGTTTCTTTATCTCTCTCTAACACACACGTACAAATACATACATACATACATATATATATATATAAGTTTAATTAAACACAACTGACAAGTTACAGCGACTAAGATCTTTATTTATTTTTTTTAGTATGTTCGTATAAGTGATTTATTTTCTGGACATAATGTCTGCAAAAATTGTAAAAGTTTTCTATCTCTCTGACCATAACTCAATTTGGACTCATTTAAGCATACATCTAAATTTACCAAACTCCATCCGCAACATACTCGTAGAAAATACAATTAGCTTCATCCCCAGCTAAAACAGGTTAAAAATATTGGAAGCTTTTATAATAAAAAAGAAAGTAACAACAATCAATAACAACAATTATGAACACGGCTACAATGCGCTGACCGTACTTGGATAATAATAATAATAATAATAATAATAATAATAATAATAATAATAATAATAATAATAATAATAATAATAATAATAATAAATAAATATGCAAGAATCACAAAATAGAAAAAATCGTAACCTCTGAGAGATGGTATGAGCACCATATAAGACACAGTTATCCAAAATAATGATGTAACTATCCTTTGAGACATGCCAATTCAAACTGACAGGGAAATAAAATATGACAGACGTGTTATCATAAAAGTAAAAAAATTCAGGAAATGTATGCTTATTGACATAGCAGTACCATCTGAGAGAAACATCTACATGAAAATTATCGAGATTATCCAAATACAATGACATGGAACTCGAGATTAACAGGATGTGAGGAATGAAGACTGAGAATATACCATTAATAATCAGAGCTCTGGGCCTCGTGAGAAAAGGAATGGACAATTTTACTAACAGTGTCTCAGGTAACATCAACATACAAGTTGCTCAGAACTTCGCCCTACTAGGAACATACTAAGAAAAGTGCTATCAATTAAATGAAAATTCTCCTATAGGGCCTAAGTACCATAGTTTGGACTCGGCTCTACAGATACAAAGCGGGAAACATAACATACACAAATAATAATAATCATAATAATAATAATAATAATAACAAACATTCCTATCACTCCAGATACATATAGAATAATCTACACATTCAGTTAAAAATTAAAATACAAAAAACATCCTTGAAAATGACGAAAGCGTTCGGATATATAGAACATTTGGGCAGTTTTTACACAATTTATGTACAGAAGATAAGTCACTTATACGAATACAAGAAAAATTGAAATAAAAGATTCATTGCAGTACTTTGTCAGTGGTCTTTAATAAAAATTGTATAAAAGAAAATGTAGAGAAACGGCGTGCATTTTTGATATTTCATAAGTATATAATTTCAAAATTACCTCAATTTTGTATTCATGTTTTGACAGTACAAGTAAACTACTACTAATAATAATAGTGTGAACAAGTATTATAAACACAAATCAAAAGGTATTTTGTACAAGAATTAACGTCTGATAGTTTGGGACCTTAAAGTCCAAACGAAATCCTATCCAGAAGTTCAAATTTAATTATAAACATCGTAAACAAAAGTCTTAAATGGTAATATTCCAACGAAATGTAAAGAACTGAACAAATTGTATAATTTGAAAGTGATAAAACGATTTCTTAAGATTTGCTTACTTTAGACATTACCTTGGTGGAAACTGAGTAAGAATCAAACTGAGTACATTTAAAAAAAAAACTGGTTAACGAGCTAAGTTTGCAATCATTTAGTCACCGTAAGCGATTAGGAAACATTTGGAATGTCTTTGTAAAAAAAAAAAAAAAAAAAAAATCAAAATAATGACTTCAAACTGTCTATATTATTATTATTATTATTATTATTATTATTATTATTATTATTCTGTTTGGTTGTATGCTTCCTAATCTATGATCAGTGGGTATTATCTGTGTGATTCCTTCTGAGCTGGAATCAGTTACTGTTTCATATTGAAAGATCTATATGATAACATTAAGAGAGAAGGAATTTTGGAAGAAATGAGGGAGAATGGTGCCGCGTGCTTTTTTTTTTTTATAGGCGAGAAGTTAAAAAAATCTAAAGCAAGCTGAAAGATAACCAAGAGAAATGAAATAATAAATATACATATGTAGAAAAATCATTTGTTGAAAAATGCACAAAGATCAATGGGTGGAGAAGCACTAATATATAGTTGATAAGACCAAGGTAAGAAATATCATAGAAGAGATTAATCGACAAACAGCGCTCCAAAATAACTTTTTCAACATTGTCCTGGAACCTTTCTGAAATACAACTTTAATCACCTCGAAAAAATGTAAACCGTTCCAAAATCAAAATGCTTTTTTTTAAAAAAAAAAAAAATTTTTATCATTTATAGTTGTTAGGCGCATAATAAAATAAAAACACGATTAAAATGTTTAGAAAACGCCATTTGGTTACTGCTTTCCTGATTTGCAGGAGACACTTGAACAGTTCAATTTAGTATATAATACGCAGAAAATATAACATATAAATATTGTTTGATAATGGTTCATTCAAATTTTGTAACCAAAAATGACAGAAAAGTTAGATTCTTGGTATTTTTAATTTTAAGATTAGTTTTTTACAATTAGATCCTAATGTGTTTCACATTTATAGATAAAGAATTTAAATATCTAAATTTAAGTCAGCCAGTCTTCACTTTTCATTCGGGTTTCATTCACCAGTTTAAAAAGAAGTATTTACGTTTTGTTTATGTTTGTGTGCGCACGCGCACGTGCGTGTGTGTATGTGTGTGTATGTATGCATGTATGTATGTATATATGTGTGTGTGTGCGTGCGTGCGTGCACATGCACATGCGTGTTCCAGTTATTAAAGACCCGTCACTACTGGAGAGAGGAACATTTTAAGAAATTAGTTTCGTTCAGAATAAATATAATATAATTTTAATTAAAATTTTGTATCATTCTGGTATTCTAGAATGATACAAAATTTTAATTAAACCCGTAAATCCTAACCATTCCTTTCAAACTACTTTTCAAACATCCTCCAGAACGACAAAACGGTTAATCTCGCGCCCAGGCAACAAAGATGGTCGGGCTACATCGCAGGTAATTAGTAACCAATAAATAGAAAATGTAACAGGAAATGACCACGACAAGATTGAGATATAAAATATAGGGTTTTACAGGTAAGAGACAGAAATAAAACCACGGTCCTTATGGAATGACAATTGCTAATGATATAAGGAGGGAAAAGAGAGATGAAAGAATGACATTGAGTGGGGAAGAGAGAGGAGAGAGAGAGAGAGAGAGAGAGAGAGAGAGAGAATGAGCGAAAGCGACTAAATAAATGTGCGAAAGATTGGAAAATAGGGATGGTAAATTGTATACATTGCTATGCATTAAAATTCTTTCTGGGGAGATAGAGCAAAAGACAGATTTAAGAGGGCATATTAAAGAAAATATTTGAGCATTTCTTGTCCATTTCTAATTAATCGAATGAATGTTTCTATAACATTTCAATAAAAATATAGACGGGCAATAAAGATTAGAAGGGATAAGGAAGAGAATAAAAAATTACAGGCATATTAAGAACAGAAGCCTAGTGTATAACTTGGGTTGATAAATCCTGTGAAATTTCCATGAGCTCAGATAGATTACATAATAATATTATTGAAATTAGCAAGAATCGCGAGGCGGTTGAAATACTGAGAAGATTTGTTGCCACTTGATCCCCAGTGAAATTCACTCGATTCATTAACGAAATATAACCGATTAAAATAGAGAATAGAGGAGACAACTCTCTAAGAATAATGAAGTGTGAAACTAAAACAAATGAGACACTCAATAGCAAAACCTTGTCCGAAGGTAGGGGCATTGTGTTATATGAGGTTGGACATCATGTCAGTAATCATTGGAGCACTAGGAAGATCTTCTAGAAATATTAAGAATAGACTAAAATATGCCGGCAAACACAAGAAATGTCAAGAGAGATAGTATACAAGGCAATGGCAAATGTAGACAATGTAGAGCTAGAAACGGGATAGACGAATGCATAATAAACGAATGCATCAAGTCAACAAAATAGACATAACTAGGTGAGAAAGGGGATACACTGGGGTCTATGCAAACTAATAGGGTCTGACTATTCTAATCAAGGATACGTGCGAAAACCAGAATGAAAAAACTTATTATCCTTTAGGGTTTTGAGATTCAAACAGATCCAGGGGAAAAAAAAATTCAAATTATAGTGAACAAAGAAAAATATTCGTTAGATAGTAGATTTTAATGTTCTAACAAATCTTAGATTAAAACCAGAAGAAAGCGAATAAGTATCTGGGTTTCGACAAAGAACTGAAGAAATTATGGAACTTGAAGATGACAGTCGTTCCAATCGTTCTGTGAACGCTGAAAATGATCCTAAAAAGTGTAACGAAAGAAAATTGAATCGGAAATCCGAAGAAGAATTAGACAGTAGCAATTGTAAAAACAAACAGAATACCACCGCAGTGAGGAGACTTGCTATCACTTCATCTCTAATATATATCTGTTGTTGCAATCTGATGTGAAGACTGAATAAGTGCAATTACAACAATAATGCATAAAAGGTAAAAAAAAAGATAAGGTAATAAGATAAAGAATTTTTAATGTTGCTTTGAGAATATTCTAAATAACACAATGACTATTTTCATTTAATTAATATGTTGTCATTTGTATATTTTCAATATTAATTGCCCTCGTTTCCACATTTGACAAAATACAGCGCGTGATTAGTTTTTAATTGGGAATTGCCCCCGAAACAAGGTCGCATTTTATAGTAGGTGACGCCAAAATAATCAGATTCCCTTGACAATAAACTGAAATCTCAGACTGTACTCCTGATCCTAATTATCAATGAACTTAGAATGCTGGAAACTCCGTCTCAGATGTGAAAAGTTGTTGATAAAGAAAACGTATTTTTTTTTTTACGGGAACCTTTTAAAATGGTCTGTTTATAAATATTCATGATGTCTGTCTAATGATGTCTGTTTCCCTGTATACATTATTATCGGACTATTATTGGTTAATCTGATGATAAAATGAAAAAAAAAAAACAAAAAACAAAAAAACAAGTTTCGTCGTTTGAAGGAAATTCTTCAGACTAATAGCTATTTACTAAGGGTAGTTTAGCTGTCGCACTGGAGTAACTAGTGAGGATCGAACTCACTACTGTGTTGTAATTGATATAGCAAGAAAAAGCTGCTAAACATATCGTGTCGAAGTGTCCTTCTTCAGACGAATAATAGTAATTTACTAAACGTAGCTGTGGTACAAGGCCGAAAGTATGGCGTACCCGACCAGGATTGAATGCAATAACACAGTAGCAATTGATCTACAAGACAAGTTTCCTAACCATTAGTGATTTTCCAAGCGTAGCTTAGATGTGGCACAAGGCCGAAAGTAGGGGGTACCCAGTGAGGATCGAACTCACTACTCAATCGTAATTGTTCTAGCGAGACAAGCTTGCTAGCCATTACACCACCTCGAGGGGTCCAAGTTTCCTAACCATTATACCACCACAAATTGCCCTTCTTCAGGCTAATAATAGTAATATAAAAAACGTAGCTTAGATGTGGAACAAAACCATAAGCAAGGGGCGTCCAGTGAGAATCGAACTCACTCCTCCATCGTAAATGATCTTGCGAGACAATCTTGCTAAACGTTATACCACATCAAAGTCCCTGCATCAGACGAATAATGTCTTTAGCGATAGAGTCAGTATTATCTATCCTGGGTAAGAAATACAACAAACGCGGGTTATAATTTTACATCGAAACGTTAAAGTTACAAGGTCGATTAGCTTTAAATTTAAAACTTAAAATCTTGGCGACCAGTATATCTATATGCATAACTAAAACAATTTCGTTCAGTTTTCTACTGGTTGTATTTTTAGTTTTGTATCTATTGTTTTAAAATATCCCACATTGTATCAACATCAGTTTTGTGAAAAAAACGTTCCTTCTAGGGACGAAATTCATTACATGGGATTTTTTACTGGATACATGTATCTGAACAGACATCCTTGTTTTTTAACTGGTTCAAATATACGTCTACGTTCGAGAGTCTTAATAAAACACTCCGTGCCTAATGGTATTTTTTTTCCTACTAGGGGTGAACAGGTTCGATCCCTACCGGAAGGTACATTTTCTTTATTAAGACTCACGAAGAAACCGTCCGGCAGACGGAGATTTCTCTCGCTTTATGTACTGTGTCACCTCAGGACGTAGGCGATTATGCCTCTCCACAATTTCCTGTCATTGCAGCTCTAAATAAATTCTGACTTTTTGTTATTTCTAAACCCTGTTCTGGCATCCATCGTTGCTCACATGTTCTGTCCATGATATCCTCAGCAGTTAGCACACTTCCCAGATATTTTTGTGCTTCCATTTGTAATTTGAATTTTGGGCTCATCCTAGATTTCTACTGTTTAAAAACTGAGATGTCTACTCAAACACGAATATATATATATATATATATATATATATATATATATATATATATATATATATATATATATATATATATATATATATATATAGTTTAGACGGCTGAAAACACTATCTACACAAGTATACAGACATTTTTTATAGAAAACATGAGATTTTTCCTTGTAAATAATCTGTATTAATTTTTGGAAATTAAATTTGCAAGAATGTTTTAATCATATATGCAATGTTAAATATACTTTTTACATCTTTTTTTTTTAAGCACGAACGTAATCTATCTATCTATCTATCTATCTATCTATCTATCTATCTATCTGTGATGTGATATAAGTTGTGAGAGTGCTAAAAATTACAGTTTTAGAAAATGTCGGGTGTAGAGTTTTTTTTATCTAGTCCATCATAATTCTGTAAATTGTTAAACATTTTTCGAGGGTAAAGTACAATTTATGTACCGTTTTCTCACTTTTCAGTGATAGATTCGTAATCGATACAGAAATGATTCCTGTGTAATACATATATTTCCCAGAAATTGAGAGAACACCATGGACTAAAGTTTTTTGTTTTTATTATCTGTAACTCATATTCGATATTGATACAGTTAAATTTAGTCTGGTACAAGTTCAAAGTTGTGGCTCTCCCAATTTGAATCGAACTCAATTCAATAAATCGCATCCACTGAGAGTATTCGAACTTATGATATCGCTTATAAGTCCATGAAAAGTAAAATTTACAATTGAGTTGGCATTCCTGGCAATGAATCGAGCCACAATTCTCGGATAAACTCACTCATATTTGGCGTATTGATGTTATACAATATGGTGCTTACACTCTTATGTTTATCCTTACTTGTTCTGTATTTGGGGGACGTTGATTAAACATAATTGCATTTCAAAACTATTTACCAGCAAGATTCTTGTTAAGCATTATTTGAGAGAAGATTCGTTTCATTCATAAAAGCTTCTGATTTCACGCCATGCCTGATGGGTGCGCGTGTGTGTGTATCAGCGCATGCGCAGATGAGAAGAGGCGTAATCAAAGTATGTCAATGCCTCGATATTTAAGAGGCTAGTAAGATTCTGTTAGCTGCACCCCCCCTCTCTCTCTCTTTAGTGTGTGTTAATCTAACATGATAGTGAGAGTTAAGAATTTCTATTTTGTTTGATTATCTATCTATCTATCTATCTATCTATCTATCTATCTATCTATCTATCTATCTATCTATCTACGTTAATAAATATGGAGTAGAAAATACATTAATTGAATCACCAAATTGTAAAAAGAAAACTTCACAAAATTGAACCATTTAGCTGTTTTTAATTTATTAATTTATATTGAGTATAAATGAGAGAGAGAGAGAGAGAGAGAGAGAGAGAGAGAGAGAGAGAGACGGAAGAGACAAAGAGAAACGAGAAAGAGAGAAATGAAAGAGGAATTAAGAGAGAGAAATGAGAAAGTATTCAGAATAAGATGTACGTTATTTGATATAATTTAAAAAAAAATATCTATGCATTGTTACCGGAGATCAAGAGACAGCAGATCTCGTCAATACTGTAGCCCTCGCGTCTTTGAGTATCAGCTGGTCATCTCTGTGCATTAAATGACAGAAGGTTTTCACAAATCTCTAGTTTTTCCCTCATTATTTTCACTAGCTTTAATATTGCCATGCACTGAATAGCTAAATAAGATATTAAGGGATGCACTGAAATTTAATTTTGGGATTTGGTTACGATAAAAAAAAAAGTCAACAATAATATAATAATTTCCACTTAAATTAATTTTAATTGGCCCATATCTATCTATCTATCTATCTATCTATCTATCTATCTATCTATCTATCTATCTACGTCGGTCCGAAATTTTTTCAACAGTCGTATTTGTATCTCTCTCCCCCCCTCTCTCTCTCTCTCTCACACACACACACACACACACACTTATATATAGAGTGCAGACATAATTATGAGTGTCAGTTCGACAATTTAATAGGATCTATATCTATAAACGCTCTATCTCTGATATTGAGCACTTTCCCTCTATAAATATATCAAATTTTAAACAATATGTGTGTGTGTGCGTGTGTGTAAATTATTATCAGATAGTGTGTATCTGTAAAGGAACAAAATTAATAAAAATACAAGAGACAAAACTATTTTTAACCGACGCGTTTCTTCCTCTGTGGGGTCGTTATCAATGCAAATGTGGGATTTATTTTGTTACACGTGTTTATATACAATATATATATATATATATATATATATATATATATATATATATATATATATACACTCTGTTGAGTTGCTTTCAAATACTGCTGTAAATGTAAACTCATTTCGTCAAAATAAAAGACACAAAATAATATTTTTTCATATATTGATTTTAATTTTTCAGAACCTGGAGATATTTCTAAAATATAATCTGCTGTGGAAGAGAAATATTGAAAAGCATTTTATGGGACTTGTCATTGATCCTATATAATTTTGCTCAGTTATCATCAAGACAGACATTTCAAAGTTTGATTAGATTTACATGCTTACGTCTCTGTTTCTAAGAAACTGTTCTCAATAGACAAAGACACAAACAGAATGTTGAGATGATTTACAGTTAAATTTCGGGTTGCTTTCTGCTCCCTCGGTGGCAGCAAATACAATTGGCGAGAAAGAATGTTTTAACTTGTTATATAATACAATTTGTCGCTCGTCTTCCGCGCAAATAATCAACGCGATAAAATGCAACGTGATTGAATAATGGCAGTCGTAATTTTCTTGGTTGAAAACAGTATTTATTTTCTTGTGAAATTGGATCTTCAAAGTCAAAAATTAATTATATGTATGTGCATCTGTGTGTGTGTACATTGTTTGATGTGAACTACCAAACAAGTTATATAAAGATACTTTTTGCGGCAGGGTTTCTTTTTTTGTTTCAATAATGCAGGTGTGAAATCAACAAGATATTCACCATCCAATTTGTTTCAAGTATCCCATATATATATATATATATATATATATATATATATATATTAAATTAATTGATTTAAAATATGGTTTTTTTCGCTACACAGTAATAACCATGTTTCGAAAATGGAAGCTAGAAACTTCAAATTTAATTTTTTTAATTAAATTAAAAGCAACAAGAACACCGACCGGATTATATATCTTACTTGTTCTTTATATATATATATATGTATATATATATATATATATATATATATATATATATATATATATATATATATATATATATATATATATATATATATCAGCTACCTACGATCTGTCTGATATATATTTTATTACATGTATATGTATATATTTTTAATCCGACATTATTTCTCATTAATATAAACGTTATTTTTAGTGGTTACCCGTGTTTGAGTTGACATCCCAGTTTTTTTTCTTTGGTTAATAACGGCGCACTTCATGTTTGGAAGTGATTTTCCTGATGGGAAAAAGGTTGCAAGTTCGACTTTTGTTGAGAAGTACATTTTATCTTTAGTCGGACTTCTCGATCTAGGCTGTTTGATATTACTTTTAATAAAATAAAATGAAACAGAAGTGTCAATTCTAACATGTGTACCCAACCTAATAAAAATAACGTTTATAATAATAAGAAATTATATATTCTACAAACGTTACATTAAGTGGGTACAGTTGTATGAGCAGACAATGAAAACAGTTAAATTAATGTCTACCGACATGGAGATTGCTAAAGAAATATTATAAGAAGAAATAATCTAGGATTTAAAAAATTCTCTATACTTACAACTTCTATAATTCTCTCAGTAACACCTTCAAATGATAAACCTGGTCCAGATGTGGTTATCTAGCTTTCACTGAGATAAGCAGGTTGAATATATGAGTAACTGTGATCTCAACCGGCAAAAAACATAAACCTTTCAGTATAATTGGTAGGGTGATCTTTTAAATAACGTTTGGAATGTACAATTGCATTGCCCCAAAATCTTTACGCATATATTGCCTTTCATTTTTTCCCACCAAAACAAATCTTATTGAATATGTATAATCGTAGTTTTTACAAATGAAATTTAATTGAATCTTCAACACCTTAAAATGAAAAGAAATATAAACATTAAATCCTCAAAACTCATGTCATTTATCAACTTGTTTATTGCTGGTCATTTTTGATGGGCTCATTTTGTTGATGAATGAAATAAGGACCCGATTATATCAAATATTTTGAATTTGGCTTACAATTCCATTTTTCTCGGAAACAAATGAGTTGCTGTACATCTGAATCAAATTCATGAACAAAAATACAGAAAAATTGTATAGACAAACCGTGTAAATTAGATCCCGTAAAAATGTTAAAAAAAACTGTTACTCCCCAGTACGTATGTGTGTGTATGTGTATGTGTGTGTGTGTGTGTGTGTGTGTGTGTGTGTGTAGAGTTCTCAGTCCCATCTACTTAACTTGATCAAATGACAATACAGATTTTCTTGGGAATGGCTTCTTGGCAGGGCGAAAATAGTTTCAACATGCCCTCATACCTTCCATATATATATGTGTGTGTGTCTGTGTGTGGGAGGACACAAACGTCACCAGAAACAATAGCTATAACGCCAATAATGAACATCTGTTTTATATATTGTAAATACTGTATAGTTATTCACTTTATATGCAATCATGTACGATGGAATGTTGAAAATGTTCTTGACTGAGTCAAAGAAGAATTAAAAAATCTTTGGTCATTTAGTTATTTTGGAAATTATGTCGGGATGAAAACTCTTTAGTACAACCTTCTAATGGTCTTTTTTCTATTATATAATAATTGAGAGGAATTTACAACATAATAAATACAAACTACACATTATAATATGAAGAACAACAACGATATTCAATAAAAAAAATCAGCATATTTCCAAACATTTTGATGCACATTCAACTTCCAGAAACAAAAGAAAAAAAATACCGCCTTCAGCCTCGAGAAAGGTATCGATATTGTTTTGGAAGAAATCAAATGTTTTTTTTTTCTTCCTGTTCGTCATCACGACTAAGATAGTGGTGTTTGGAAATGTGGGGCCGCCTGTTAATGTTCCGTTCGACGTCGCCCTAGACGTCTAGAGGATTAAAATCAGGGGAACTGTAAGGTTACATCATGTGTAGGTGGGGACATGATCGCGACAATCATCGATCAGTCACTCTTGGAACACGTGGGCCATATGTAAGGGAGTAGACCTCTGCTGGATCACGGACATCCACCCCTGCGCCGATCACGGCTTAACTATCGTATTCAGCACATCGACGTGAGCGTCTAATAGTGCACTCTACCACCTTAGCAATAAGCCTCATCGACTTGCTGGAGTTGTATTTGATGATAAACTGTTGTATCAACTCGGCCGTCTTGACGAAGTCTGACCAATTGTTCTTTCTCTGAGTTACAAATGACACGTCTCCGCCAGAAGCTTCGTTCAAGTTACCTTGCGTCTTGTATTTAGCGTGCCTTTTCATTTCCTGTGTCCGATTGGAAACTAGCATGTTAATGTTCTCGATACGGTTGGGAGATAAATGAGAAAGTAAAAATTTGGGATTTGCCGAGTAACATTAGGCTAAATGTATGTATTTCTAGTAAATACACACATATATATATATAGGAGTAGTTGACCCAAATAATAGGTCAATAAAATAAGTATGATATCCGACAGCTTTCTTTCTTTCCTCTCTCACTTCCTCTTTCTCTGTGTCTCTCTTTGTCTCTCTTTGTCTCTCTCTGTATACACACACACACACACACACACACACACACACACACACACACACACATATATATATATATATATTATTTTATTATTATGATAATAAAATTGGTATTAATAAACTGATGTTGATAAAAGTTTTCATGATATATATATTATATGGGTTTCAGTTTATGATAGCTGTCCATATTAAAAATATTGATAATAACTTGTTTTGTAGATCTCAAGTTTTATTATCCAAGCAAAGTGCAACATAAAAATTTATTAATATTTCTAAAAGATATAATTCACATAAACATATATTTGATTAAGACAGTATCATATACACCCGAATAAGACATTATTTCGTTTTACATGTCAATATTGGCTAATTTCTATAACCTTCATCAGTCTGTCATCATTTGTTTTTAGTGGTTTGACTTTAATGTCTTGATTGACCCCAAAAGATATTCTTCGATTGAATATTGTTTTCTATTCTCATGTGTATATTTTTTAAATGATGCGACACAAGGTATCTATTAAATCAATCCGTACAGAGGCTACAGAACATTCCATTACTTTGGCGCCTTTGAACATTTTATTGTTTTGACAAGTTTGACAATAAGTTATGCCGAATATGAAGGAGTATTGTCTGGCATGACTATACATTTTAGCTTGAAGCTTTTTGCTTTTGACTTCTAACATTCAAAAAGTGTCTCATTCAAGAATTTACAATAATTCTCTACAATTATTTTGACACAATCATCAAGCACATCCTTTATTGACCACAATACTAACCCAAAACATTAACCCACATTCTGTCTTCTAAGTCGCATTGGATTCCCGTGAAGAAACCAATCTTTAGTCCAGTCATCAATATTCATCCGATATAGCTCTGAATTCATCACCAAAAATGTTTGTTGAGAAATCGTTGTCTTTGTTCAAATTACACATTTCTATCTGTGTTCTTTGTTTGAAGGTGGTACTTTTATTGTTTTCATGTCTTTAATGAATGTTCTTAATCTGCATCTTGTTTTTCCCTTTATATGCGCAACACTACCTTCGTCAAATATTTTCTTGCTGATCAATCCATTTTTCTTTTAAATTTTATCAGATTTGTTTTTGCAACATTCTTAATGCTGGTTTATTTTGTGATTATCTTTTCATATTTTTTATTGTTCCATAATCTTTGTTTAACTTTTTCGCGATTTCCAAAATTGAGTTCCTATCAGTCAATACATGTACACTATCTTATTTCTGCTGATCTTTATATATCTGATGTTCACTATACTATTATATATATATTAATAAAATGAAGACACTTAAAGTTGGATAAGAAAATTTAACAATACCAAATAATTTATTTAAAATTCTAATAAAAACAGATGTCATAACTTTAAATTCACATGGTATATGTATTATATAATTATATCCGGTAAAATCTATCTGCATCGGTTGGTTAATACCAATTTTGTTGTGAAAAATTGACTTAATAAAATCTAACATAATTTCCATGAGTCAGCATCAGTGAAACGGAAATGTTTACTTCTAAGGAAGAAAATTATGCTGAAAAATAAATATTTTTTCATCATTAGGCTATCAACTTATTGATTCACCTAACTTTATCTTATATATACACAGTTACATATGGGCACCTCGAGGTGGTGTAATGGTTAGCAAGCTTGTCTCGCAAGAACAATTACGGCTGAGTAGCGAGTTCGATTTTCACTGGGTGCCCCTTAATTTCGGCCTTGTGCCACAGCTATGCTTGGAAAATGACTATACACAGTTATATTTTGGTTTAATGATTTTGACGTATTGATAAATTTTCCCAGATATGTTTTCGAGGGTTCTGGAATGATCTTAGCCTGACTCAATTCCTGCAATCTGACCAAATGTCCAAACACGACCACACTCGTAGATGAAGAAAATGGTCATCTTGTTAAAGGGCAATGGCTATCGAACTATTATTCTAGCCCATCAATATTTCTAGGTTTGACGACAATGTTTTTGGGGCGTTCTAATGTTGTGGGTTAAAGTAATCTTCGAAATTCTTGTAAAGTTTTTTTCTTTTTTTCGTTGTTGAGGTAGTTGTTTGTTATCTAACAGCGCTTCTTGTCGCTGTTCGTATCTTGCAAGATGAAATATTACAAATTCTGATTTTTAAAGTACAATACATCGACATTCCTACGCAATTGAAAGAATAGTCAATTTGTTTCCGTGGTGGATTCTGTTGAGTTTAGTTGATGTCTTCAAATTATCAAATATTTCAGCAAGCATTCATACATGTGTCTTTATTTCAGAAGTAACAGGTAACGAAGCAAGGCAATATTTTCTGTGTTCCAAACAAGAATAAATATGACACAAAGTTAATTGATTGTGCAGCTCCTTAGACCTAGACACTTATTTTTACATCTAACTAAAAAGTGCCCTATTTTCATAATATGCATACATACAGACATTTTGTATTTTATGTTCTTATTTACTAAGAACACACACAAACACATACACACAAAACACACACACACACACACACACTTATAGAGACATATATATTTGGGTATGTAGAAGAAGACAGGAAATGTTTTCTGAATTTTTAGTAATGTATTAGCATTATTATACAATGATTTCTTATACGGATTGAATTTGTTATGTTGGTGCGACTACACATGTGCACGAACGAGGGATGCTGGGTATTTTAAATTAATTTTGTTTGTGGGTGAGGTATATAATCTAGCTTATTTCATTTAGAATCTTTTTGTTTCTATCATTTTGTTATTAGATATACTACACTGTGATACAAAAAGATTTGCTAGGAATGGTGAAATTTTGTAAGAGCCAGGGTGCAAATTTGCTATGGATAACCTGGCGATCAAGGTTTAGAGAGTCCCTCGATCGCCAGGTTATCCACTGTATATTTGCACCCTGGCTCTTACAACATTTCACCATTCCTAGTAGATTTACTAATATCACATTTTGGAATATCTAATAACAAAAATGATGTAAATAAAAAGAAAAAGAATGCATATGAAATCGGCTAGATTACATAACCCCATTCCCCTCCTCACCAGAAAAAATTAAATTTAAAATTCCCAGCATCCCTCGTTCGTGCGTATATGCACAGTCGCACCAAAATAACGAATTTAGTCCGATGAAGTCCTAAAGGACGAAACGCGTCACACGAAAATCTTTTTCACTTTGTCATATATATATATATATATATATATATATATATATATACATATATATCGGCCTTTGTACCTACGTCTGCTGTTATATAACTTCACTCCATTGTAATCGATCACTACTAGCTGTGTACAAAAGTTTACAACGCTCTTTTCTTAAAGCTTGAAACTGAACACAGTTGAAAAGACACAGTCAGCCTCAACGTATGAACCAGATTTAGTCCTGAGAATTACCACTGATCCAAATTCATGAATATAGTTATTAGCGGTAAAGCCTTTGTTTGTTTACATTGTCACTCGTGTTAATGCATTCCGTTTTACGTGCACTGATATTCGTATTCGTTTTTACCGAGCGGCCAAGTAAATCCAAGAGGCTACTGACGGACGTCCTTACCAACAGGAATTGATCTGCTAGCTGCCGATTGCCATACTGACCTATTTTTTCATTCAAAAACCAGAGATGATAATAGCAATGCTATGATGCATTTCGTTGTATAAAGCATACTACTTTTGATAATGCTGCTACTTTTGACACTATAATCACAAAGTGCATCAATTACACTTATTCTTATAGATTATAAATTTTAAAAAGTTTTCACTTGAAATTACATGAATAATTCGAACGCTATTTTCTTGTTTTTCTTATTCGAAATTTTAGATTTTCATTAGTCAAGAAATTATTCGGAATAATCTCATCATTTTTGTTATTTTAGTCACAACATTTGTCATTGTGCTTTGTCGATTCTTCCTAACATTGTTTGAAATACTGAAATCATACATTGTTATTACTTAATGAATTATTCAGATGAGTATCCCAACTTTTTTATTTCAATCCTAAGATCGAAACGAAAGTAAATAACAAAGGAACTATCAAAAAAATTTGTCACGAAGATATTACCATACGAAAAAAGAAAAGGGTTATATTCGTAAAGATTAATGAAATAATTTTCTCTTTTTAAATATTATGTCTCAGGCTACAACTCTTCTTATTGCACGCTCTTCTATGATTTTATAAATAGTTAGACTAATATGCTACATCCTTTATGATGTTTCTTGGTGGTAATGGAAGTTACCTGCATCACTTCTCTCTAAATAACATGAAAGTGGAATAATTGCTTCATGCCTTTCTTAAATGTATTAACACGAAGTAAAAAATTGTACTACTGTTTCTTGATTCAATTTTCCGTGCGGTTAACAAGTCAACTCTGTATTTGCCTTTCTACACGCATGCGCACAAAAATAATAATAAAAAATATTAGAAAGTTCATTTAATTATTGATATTTTAATAAGTAATGTATTTGCTGACTGATGTGGTGAATTAATTAATTTCATTTATTTAAACGATCGTATGCGGCAAAATTTGATCAAAAGTCAAATTAAAGAAAAGTAATTGAAAAAAGAAAAGAAAAAAGCATTTTACTAAAATAGTCCTGGATGAAACCTACAATTTTCATTTCTAGCTTCTTTCTTTATTTTCTTTTTCATTCTCTTCCTTCTTTCGTTTAGCCTCTGCATCTTCCGTTTTTATTTTATTTTTTCTCTTCCAGTCTCTTCTTTTCGCTTCTATTTTCTTTATTCTGTTTGTATCCTAATCTCTTCTTTACTTCTTTTTATTCTCGGTCTCTTTGTCTCTCTTTTTTTTAACTTCTTTTTCTTGCTTCTTCTTTACTTCTTTTCTCTTTCATTTTCTTTTCTCTTTTTCTCTTCCAGTTTCTTCTTTCCTCTCCTAGTCTATCCATTTTTACGCCTTTTCCATCTTGTGCACTTCTTTTTTCTCATAGCTTCTTCCCATCTTTCTTGTCGCCTCTTCTAATAGCGTTTTCTTTTCTTTTACCTTCTAGTCATTTCTTTTAAAACTAGTGTTCTTTCTCCTTTCCTCGTCTCCTTTTCACCAATTCTTCTGTCTCTTATATATTCCCCGCCCCCTTTCATTTATTAATTAAATTTTACTGACACAAGACTTCTTATAAAAGCTGGTCTTTCTCTCTTAAAAACACTTTCTTTGCTTTTAACTTATTCTAATAGACGCATTTATACAAGGGTGGATCATTTAGTCTGTAGACTGTCACAGTTCTGGAGTGAATTTTGATTTGAAATTTCCGCTGTAAATGATCGATTCATATGATTAATATAGAAGCGTTCGATTGACTGAATATATAAAGAAGGACGTGAATAGTTGTTGTGAAAAATAAATGCCACTTTCATCATTGTCTAATGAACTGGACTCATCTAGTCGTATATTTTGATATACAACCATTCATAAATGCATTGAATGCACAAAAGAGGTGTGCATGTATTTTTATATATCCATCCACATATTTAACGGATTTACCAACATTCTGATTTTGTTGATTGGGTCAAATATTTGGAAGTGAATTGGGATGAGAATTTTTCAACGCACACTCTTTCTTTCTCTCACACGCACAAACACAGACACACAAAAACACATACAATAATAATAATAATAATAATAATGATGATGATAAGAAGAAGAAGAAGATGAAGAAGAAGAAGAAAAAGAAGAAAATTATAATATTTAATATAATAATTAAATTACTCCATGCAGAAAACTGCATCTGTTGATATTTATTGACGGTAGCTGAACAGTTCCGGAGACCAAATAGTGGATGTGAGTATAGTTAGGAAGTGGATAACGCGTTTCAGCAAAATTAACAGCGATGTGTGAGTATGTGAAAAACCATAAGGAAGGTGGTGCGCATGCTATTGTTTATCGATGGTTTAAATGCAAATTCAATAACGGTGACTATGGAAAAACAACAATGGAATTATGCAGCCTGTATATGTTATAGCATAGCCAGTTTCCTGTTGTCTCATGTTTCTTGTACAGGAGCTGGGCACTACCAAGTAACCCTAACCGATGACGTTCCCAGTACAGTGATCTCCTAGGACATGATATCAAGAAATTATTGTGAGAATGAGACAAGAGAAGAAAGCAAAATTAAATATCCTGGGGTGATTTACATGTGGAATGATATTTGTTGATTACTCTTAACGAAAATGTCTTCCAGCATATTTGAAAAAGTTATTTTAGTGAAGATAAGAACAATTTATAATACATAACATAAGCATAATGTATATATGGATCTCCAGAGCATAACTGCTTTCTTTATATATATATATATATATATATATATATATATATATATATATATATATATATATATATATATAAAAACTGTTAATGGATATTTTCTGTATTTACATGTACTATATACTTACTTTTGTATCAATATAAATGACAAATGCGCATACAGGCACACACTCATGCGCGCACACACAGAGAGACAGACACACGCACAGACATTATATATATATATATATATATATATATATATATATATATATATATATATATATATATATATATATATATATGGTGTCAACAACAATACGAGGATAACAATCAATATTCCATAGCCACAAATCTGCTGCTCAATCATGTAAATGCACATTTAACTGCTGAGATACACACACACGCACGCACACACATATGTGTGTATATATATATATATGAGTGTGTGTGTGTATATATATACATATATATGTATGTGTATGCACATATATATATATATATATATATATATATATATATATATATATGTGTGTGTGTGTGTGCGCGCGCGTGTGTGTATGAGCGTGTATACTGATAACGTTATTTATTTCTCTTGAGAAATAGGGAGAAAATGTTTTCGTTATACAAAACTATATAAGTATATCACCACATGTGTGTATATGTTTGTGCGTCTAAATATGTTTATGTGTGTAAATATGTTTTGTGAGTAGACATGTGCGAGGGTAGATCGATCAGTCTGACACTTATCTGATTGCTGAATTTCTATCTGAAATATTCACTTTATAATATTCGATCTATGTTATTAATTTTCCCCATAGAATTAAGCGTATTGTCTAAGAAGGAGATTATGTTGAAAATTTGTTTGTTGTATGTTTTTTCATCATTAAATAATAAACGTTTTAATCAAGTTTTGAAAAAAAAAAAAGAATTTATTCCATTTTTCAATTTGAACAATGCTCTACTTCAAGTATTTCTATTGTTCAGAGAAATGAACGCCCCAAACTTATTTTGCTCTATATTTCGTCACTGCTTTTAGACGAAGCTAAATTTTATCAATATTAAAATATCTACTCAATTCACCTGTTTAGAACATTGTACGGATTTTCCTCAGATTGTTGAATATACTCCATTTAAACATTAAACGCTTTACTTTCTGATTTTCATTTGAACTTCCACTTTTTTTATGAAAATAACTTTAACATTAAGTTAAATATGAGTCATAATATTAACAAAGTGTGTAGAGATGACCGTGCTTAGAAACTGTATGTTTTAAAGAGAAACTTAAATTTGATTTCTTTATGCTGTCAAAGTAAATTAACACACACAAGGGATGTTTCTTGCAATATTATTTAAATTTCATTTTAGGATTCTAGCTTCTATCTATAGGTTGTTGCACATTTTTCTATTGGGACAATTTACATTTATACACATGCTCTCACATACCCACATATATAAACATATCGTGTATTGTAAGTCACTAGAATAGGTTATTACATACAAATGTGTGAATTGTCAGACTTTTTTTAATGATGCAGTAAATGTAATTATATGTTATTTTAAACTTGACAATTAATAACAATGTAATTGGATTATAATTTTTGTAAATGCATTGTACTTATAATGTATAAAAATACTTACTGCCACCATTATCATTATCACGCAGGTTAACAAGTCATTAATGATCTTCTTATTCCTTACTTTATCCTTTCCTCCTGTAGACATGATATGCTATCATTATACATTCCAATGAATAGATTATTATTTTATTCTTGTTTCTTTTTTTGTTTGTTCCTGCACATGTTTTTTTTTTTACAATTTAATTGTATCATCTAGCGTTGACTATTCACATATTAAATTGAATTTTGTTTATCAACACTTATTTCTGTTCTTAACCCTTTTCACCCCAACCTAATGAATTATAAACATGAATGAATTGAAATGATGCAGTCGAAATAGAATTTGCTGTTATTTTGATCTTAACAAATGAAAGGGCATAATTTATTTCCTAAATCATTTTCAGCACACAGATAAATAGATTTTAATCATGTAATCGCATTGTACTTATAAAATATCAGAAACTAAACTATGTGAAATATTTTATTTATATTCTTTTTCCGAATTATATATATATATATATATATATATATATATATATATTGGTATATTTGGGCTTCAAATGTTCTTTTAAATATGTATTATTAAACCAATAGGCATTTTGTTATGATTACATTTAATGATCTTTTTTCTAATGTACGAATATCCTTACGTTGTGTGTTGATAAACTGGACAAAATAAGTTGAGTGTGGATAAATTAAACAAAATTCATACAAGTTAGTCACAAGTTTTCGACTCACATGAGTCGTTATCGGGCAGGATCTTGAGAAAAGAAAATTCGTATATTTGGGAGAAGATCAATGAATATTATCGACACAAAATGTCTATTGTTTTTAAAAATGTGCGCGTGTGCGGGTATTGAAAGTTAATTGTCAGTCTGCTTTTCCTGTTTTAAGATGTGTCTTTTCTTTGTTTGATTACTGAACATTAAAGATGTACACCTAACAGTGGATTGTTTCTCTCTTGAGTCTTGAATGAGAGAAGTTTTAATTGTTTTTTTTTTCTTTTCTTTTTAATCTGCAGCTGTTCACTTGACCGTCATCATCATACACATTTTAACAAGACTGGACCAATAAGTCATTGAGTTATCAAGTTGAATTCTGATCTGAAATCATTACAGCATAATGTTCAGTTTCGAAGATCAACGATCACCATTGAATTAAGTGTGTCATATAAAGTATTTTCTTTAATCATTTAACCCCAAGTAAGGCGATAACGCCATGAAGAATTTGATATACTAGTCTTTACTGACATTCAAAGAATATCATGCCAAATAAACAATTACCTAACCTACAAGCAAACCAGTTATTGAACAGGATTAGTTTGGTAGAAAGCCGACCATTTGGAGCACAAAGTGAAAACTGAATTTACAAATTACCCAAATGGTCAGCGAGACGAGATTGTTAAC
Source organism: Acanthosepion pharaonis (assembly GCA_903632075.3). Classification (NCBI taxonomy): domain Eukaryota; kingdom Metazoa; phylum Mollusca; class Cephalopoda; order Sepiida; family Sepiidae; genus Acanthosepion; species Acanthosepion pharaonis. Next base: position 1,049,280 of record CAHIKZ030005486.1, on the reverse strand, counting down.
TACTGCGTTACGAAATTCTCCAAAAACTGCAGATTTATACATCATTAAATATTCTTTTATACATCATTAAATATTCTTTTATGCTTCAAAATAAACCCTTCTAGCTAAAATCAGGACGAAAGAAAAAAATAAACTGATATTAACTTCGTACCGCACAAGACCCCAATTGTCGAACAGTAATTGAATATCGAATTCTCGATGGGAGCAACGGTTAGAGAATCGATGATATTAACAACTGCGCTACAGTAAGATGTTTATATATACTAAGCTTAGTGATACTAGTGTGTGATAAGGTCGGTCATGTAGAGTACATAGTATCAAACTTACTGTGGTAGATCAAATGATGGTATAGCAGGTGCCTTATGTCTGAAAGTATATATATATATATATATATATATATTGTAGGATATTAAAACATATTAAACATTTTTAATGTTTTAGGTTTAATATCCTAAAATAAATAATACTCTGTATAGAGCCCTCCTTTAAATTAAATGTTATAAATAGTGGAATTATACTCCATTTTTCTCATTTTACCTGGATATATATATATATATATATATATATATATATATATATATATATATATATATATATATATATACACACACACACTTTTCGCATCGAGATTAGGAAAAGTGCTGTTCTGTTTGTGAATGGTATATTTCCACCACTTTCGATATTTATATTCAATTTATACTTTAAATTATATATGTACACACACACACACACACACACACACACACACACACACACACACACACACACACACACACACATATATATATATATATATATATATATACACAAGAACTTAAAGATACAGTTAAGATACGGACAGGGTAAGAGATACATATACTTAAGAATAAGTTTGAAATCAGTGCATCTGAAAAGCAACGTTGTAATGATCAAAACTTTCCTCTCCTTATGTACGATGCTTTTTACCCGAATATTGTTTACGTTTTCTTCTCGAGAATGATTTATTTTACATTCTGTAGTCCTTTTCCTACTGACTTAACGTTGCAAGCCTATTTTGCTATTTTTATGGAAAATGTTGTAATGAGATCCATTTTTTAGTTACACCGGTTAAATTCTTACACCTAGGAAAAACAATGATACGTCCACTGCGTCGAATCACCCTAATTTTTTCTGTATTTCAATTGTAATAATGATGTTCTACCCAGATTTTTCCCAAGAAATGCTACTTTTTGTAATAAAATCCCGTATGCATGTTTCCCTGATTACTACAATCTTAAGCGCTTAAAGTTAAGGGTCAAATCTTTTCCTCATAATTTTCACTTCCTACCACCTCTTTCACTTCATTCATCATAAGCATTTCAGCAGTAATCCTCTGCCTTGAGTGACTTTCGAGCCTTGTATTGGTTATACTTTAATGAATATCAAATTTTAATTTAAATCTACATCGCATAGGTTCGCTTTTATGAATAAACTTAGCCCCGTGATTCCAGTAATTCCCAGCCGTTGTTTTTCTTTTTGGCCATGCATCCTTTTTGCAATGTCATTCAGATCTTTTAAGAATTTTAAGAATGAAAAAGTGTATTGTAGTTTGGAGAAAGATTAATATCCCAACAGTTTGGTTTTACCAAATTGTCGTGCCAATTGCTCTGGAAACCCGTATGAAAATTCAATCTTAGTTGAGAACCACCTCGGTGGAAGGCCCAGTGAAAATCGAATTCATTATATTTATAAACTGTCCTGTGAGATCATTACACTACGATAGATTGAGTGTTAATAATTACTCAGCTAAATTCAGCATATTTCCTAAATTCATCCTTAGTCTGACTCAAGTCAACGATAGTTGGGTACACGGCATGGATAGAATTTTATATTTTGTCTGTTAATCCTCATTCTACGGAAGAGAAAGTGACTCACTTTTATAGTGGCTTGCTTACAGCAGACTTTGCCGCCTTTTAAAAAGAAGCTCGTAGGCCTCGCCAAATTGTGGAAACTGTCGAATTAAAGAATTCAAAGCCATGCAATTCCCTTGGTTTGAAATACAAAATTCTCTGTGATTTTCTCTTTCTCTTTTAAAGCTAAGGAATTTATCTGAATTTACGTGTCCAAAATGAATGTTTTACAATTCTGCGTGGGAAATATTTTTAACATCAAAATGTATTTCCCGCTGTGACTTTTATTGCGTAGGCATTCGTTGTATGTTTCTTTCTTTTACATCGCATTTGGATTGATTTATTATTTTAATTTTTTCTATTTTTATTGAGAATCTGCCAATTGATACAGCATAAATATTTATGAAAGTATCGAAGATTCGTCTCGTGGGGATTCTTCAATGTAATAAAATCTTTTTCTATATATATATATATATATATACACGTGTGTGTGTGTGTGTGTGTGTGATTATGCGTGTGAGTGTGAAAGTGTCCTTTTATGTTATTATTTCATTATTTTCCTGTTTTACGATTTTTTTTTATTTTTCCATTGGAAAAGATCGATAGTGACGCAGATTTGTGCCGAAAATATTTGGAATTTTATTGGACTATTTATGGACATACACACATGCACGCAAGTTATATACACATACTCGCGCGCACACACATACACACACACACACACATATATATATATATATATATATATATATATATATATATATATATATATATATATATGAATTGTTTTTACATCGAAGTTGTAACAATTTACAATTCGATCGATCATTTGATTTTGTTCCTGATTCGCTGAGATTTGACGCAACAGAACACAACTACAGAATTTGACAAAATATTTTAGGTTCTAAAAAGTGGTGAGATAAAAATACAGGAAAGAAGAAAATTTTGGAAAAAGAAAACTATTTCAAAAACATAGATATATGGATAAATACACACGTATACACACACACGAACATATCCATACTCCACACTCACACACAGACACAGACACGCACACACATACACATACATGCATGCATGCATACATACATACATACATACATACATACACACACACACACCTACTACTTTAAGCAAAGGCGTTTTAGCAGTCACGAACGGTTTTAAAATTTAATAAATAAAATTTCCAGGATTTTGGCTTGGTCTTCTGTTGGGAATTTTTCGTAAATTTTATTTATAAACAAACATGCATAATTTTTTCTTCTCATTTTTTTCTTTCTCTCTTTCTTTCTCTTTTTTCTTCCATTCTCATATCTATCTATCTATCTATCTATCTATCTATCTATCTATCTATCTATCTATCTAATGGGCCCCGATTAAAGTCGATAATAAGCGTAAAAAGTTATGTGGGGGGGATGATTTAAGTGCTTAGTCGGCCACTCTTTTATCGTGACATGCTAGCAACACGACATTTTATCAAGCTCTGTGCTGATAGGACAGAAAGCAGTAAGGAGTGGGTTGGCGATTTTCCAAAGGCCATTTTCAGTCAGAACCAAAATCTTTGTGTTGGTTTTGTGCCGACAACCTTTCTGCTATTTTATGCCACTTTTTGGAGAAGCTGTTGCGAATTTACTTATGGATGTTCGAACCAAAATAAAATCTGTTTCCAAATGCCGATGTTCAAGTCGACCAGATAGGCTTTCCTCATTTTGAAGATTGACGCAATATAATCTTCCTTGCTTCATATGTCCCTGTGCCAAAATAAGTTAAGATCTGTATATACTTTTAAAATGTTTTAAAGCTTTTATTATTTTAGTAGTCGGTAGGAATTAAAAGGTGTTTTTCCAAATGTAAAAAAAAGTGACGAGAAAGTGATTTATTACGCAAATGGATTATATATATATATATATATATATATATATATATATATATATATATATATATATATAAATCTTTAATCGGACTGACCAGATGGAAACGATATGCGCTCCGTCCCTAGAGTCTGAAGAAGTCTCTTCTATCTATCTATCTATCTATCTATCTATCTATCTATCTATCTATCCTGTTATATACCTTTAATGATTAAACCAAGAGACAAAATAGAAACTAAATGAGAACATTTATATTGAAAGGGAATTTTCGAACACGACTGTGTCCTTTCTCAATGAAATAAAATGAAGTTTAACTTTTTAAAATGGTTATATGGCTCATGTGTTGATCTATTGTAGTATTTTAACCGATTATTGGAGAAGTGTCGAAGATAACAGTTGACAGTTGAGATTAAAAACAAATTCGCCGAAGTCACACATGGTTTTGTCGTAGACACAATTCTCATGAGTTTTTTTCTTTCAACATAAAATTAACTCAAGATAAAGGCTGAAAACATGTCTGGATTATTATTTATTTATTTCTTGATTAGAATGTTTAAGTAAATTTTCCCCGTAGAATGCATTTTCATTCCTCCACCCCAAGTCAGTGTCCATAAATCAATATTAAGCTAATCGTGCAAGACGCTGTTTGTGAGCACAATCTTCATATAGATATTTATATTTTGTATATAGATATATAAATAAATATTTACAATATTGTAGCTCAAACTTACAAGGGATTTACGAAGGGATTTGCTTGCTACTGTTCGATCTACGGTAGGCACCAAATCGAAGATTGCATTTTAATCTTTCTGAATCATTTTATAAAATTGTTGTATGGAAAAACGATATATAATTTTTTATATACCAAGAAAAATTTAAGAAAATATTTGAATTTATCTAAGCTTAGCTTAAAATGTGTTACAACAATTTTTAAAACAATAAAATACTTACTTAATGCAAAATAAAATAATAACAGCCTAAAACTTTTAGAAGAACTTACAGTAACACCTGTGATAATTGCCCCAAGGAATACATAGGAGTAACCTTAAGGAATTTAAATAAAAGATTATACGGACGCAAAAAGGATCTTTTACAAAGCATTCGTTGCTCATCGTAATGTGTTTGACCATAATTTTGATTTGAAAAAGCTACTTTAATTAAAATAGAAATCAGTCAAGACGAAAATGTACAGAAAGTGCTTTAATCATTAAATCAGCCACAGTAAATTTACGTATAATAATAAAGTTAATAATAAAAATGATAAAAAACATAAATAAAAAGGCAAAGAAACTAAATGGAATCGGCTAGACTATATACCCAAAACTCATATTTAAAAAAAATAATTTAAATTTAAAATTTCAGCGTCCCTCTTCTTCATGCGCATGTATAATCACATTAACGTAAATATTACTTTAGTCCGATAAAGTACTAAAAGACGAAACGCATCACACGAAATATTTTTTCCACTTTGTCATAGATTTTCCTAAAATTGTTGTATAAAAGTCAATTGAAAGCAGTATGTATCTTCAGTTAATTAGTTTTTTTAATAGTCCAACAAATTTTCCAATACTGGACTTACACTTCGTAGATAAATGTATATTTTTAACATGAAACATTAGTCCAAAAATTAAGTATAAAGAGAGGTTTATATATTTTTTTAAGTTTGTTAACCATTAAACAAACCTAAAGTTTTTTTAAGTAATTATATTTTAAAGTAAAAGTTCATCTTTATCAGATTTTAAAATAACTTTTGTTTTGCAATAAATTCCTGTTCTTTGTACTTTTAAATTTGAATTTATTCTTAACACACATAAAATGTATGTGTGTGTGTTTACACGTTGTTTTATGACCATTAAACTGTAAACAGAACCTTATTCCACACGAGGAAGACCAGTGACTACCCTGCTCGAATCGTTGGCAAGAAATAATGAGTATGTTACTTTAAAAGAATTATTTGGGCTCGGTGTGGTCGATGATTGAGATAGCTGTGATTTGGCCTTCATGATGGGATCAGAGAATGCTATTTATTCTTTTCTTAGCCGTTCTCTAGAAAGTGGGGGGAACAACAAAGCTAATTTGCTCGTATTGACTCTCACGGTAACCTATGTTATATTGTACCTTCGCGGGGAGACGTAAATATCGAAATAGTTGCAGATTTCCTACTGGCGCAAGATTCGGTAATGACGATTGTTAAATCAGACAAAGCCTTCCTGTTTGGAAGATTGACGCATCATGATCTTTCTACCTTAATTTACTCAGCTTCTCCATCGCTGTTTGACCTTGTAAACTTGATAACTATCTAGTTATTACAGTTTTTATCACTTTTAGCCACATACTTGATATATTAATTCGTCGTGTTCATTTGTACTTCCTTGACAGGATTTCTCTCTTGTTACGCAGTATAAGCGGCGGCTAGTAATGGCGCAGTGAATACGCCCGAGTCGTTATGGCATTTTTAAGGCCTTTAAAATTCTTCTTCGGTCGGTAATAACGAAAAGAATTTGCAAATAAACATCAAAATACTCGTGAACAAAAGTATAAAATAAAGAATTTACACTTGAAAACGGCTTAATAATTTCATTTTCCCTCGACACGTTGTATTTAATTTAATATTTGATATAATCTCACGGAAGATGAAAGAAAAGAATAAAAAGTGATTCTAACGTGATTGCGAGACATTTGACAGCGTCTTACAATGGAAGGTTGCAAGTATCTCTAAGCGTTCTTTATTTAAGTCTCTTGGCGAAGCTGTAAGCACCTTCTAATTATATGCCAGGAAACAGTCATGAGTAATTTGTGAATAGCTATCACGCACCAGAGACATTAGTTACCGCGATTTGCACTGGTAAAACTTAATGACGCAACTTGAGAGGTGAACGTCTGCTTGAATTAGTATCTTATAGGACACACACACACACACACACACACACACACACACACACACACACACACACACACACACACACACAGACACACAAATATTTACTAGTGCTGCAATAGGCATCCCAAACCTTAGATCCTGCGATTTGTAAATTTCTAGCATAAATATAGCATATTTTAAACAATATATCCATATATGAAATGGGAGCGAATAGGATCTCTATAGACCAGACTAATAGTAAGTAACTGAATGACGAAATGGGAAAAATCCCACGTTACGCGTTTCGCCTGAAGAAGACTTTTCAAACGACGAAACACGTAATATTGATTGTTTTTCATTTTGCGATGCCCTTATCTATCTATCTATCTATCTATCTATCTATCTATCTATCTATCTATACAAATGTAAAAGAACGAAGAGTAAGATTTCAGAGTTCAAAACATTAACTTAAAACAGGGCTCAATAGAAAAGTAGAACAATAAATCTTTATTTATTATGCACTGTTACATTAGAACATGTACATACCCACTATAAAACTGTACATCTTGTTTCAACGTTAAAAATCTATTAAGTTTTATCAAGTGGGAAATCACGATGCTACCAACTATATATTTATAAGTATATATATAACTATATATATATACATGATATATATACATGATATTTTTAACTTTCTCTCCACCTCTTAGTTGGGTTATTCTATACTTTGTATGGTAGAAGTTGACTTGTGACAGAGTAAGACCATCACAGCCTTTTTCAAAAGAAAATTTCAGGGATGATTTCCCTGTCGTTTCTATACCGACGTACGTATATACATACATACATATATACATACATACATACATAATAATGATGAGTGCACCCTTTTGTAAGAAAGTGATCTTTTCATTAATCACCGCACGAAAATGTGCGCGCATATGACTCTTCATATCAGCCTCAATCTTCCATCATCGTTTGCAGAGGTGGCACTTGAACTGTCCATCTTTCGATGCCACTGTCTGAATTACATCTTTGTGTATTTTGGATTGTCTGATCAAATCACCAACAGATTACATACTAAACCATATGCAGGTCATGTATCTGTATACGTCACCACATCTTTATCATCACAAGACCTTTGAAGAGATATCTTTACCAAAAGATTACAGCTGCATGTACATGTGCTACAAATATTTCACCCTCTAAGAATTCACAGCCAAAATCTAATAGCAAGTAATGGCGAGATGATTGGCCACTGTATAAACCGCAGTTTTCAGGGTGACCTTCTCGCCAAATAATGTTAGATGGCCGTTGACTTTGCACAATTGGACATACATAATTTATGTAATTTATTTATTATCTAATTTCAATGAGAAATGTTTCGGAGTAATAATAATGCTAACTGTTGCAGGGATTATCTGAAAGGCAATTTGAAATATTGATTTATTCATTCATATATGCGAGGTGCTGCCCAGTAGTTGGAAAATATTTACGCTCGAAATGCCTTTCACAAAGAAAGGAAATTTGACAGAAAAAGAAAGTCTTTATTTTCTGGTAGAGTAATTTCCAGAGATGTGGGAAATGTCTATTTGGATACGGAAAATGCTGAATGATTTAACAGCTGAACAAACTGATCCAACTGTTTAATTTTCTCGAACTTACTGGTAGGATCTCGCATATATTTGGTAACATAGACGCATATATTCCGAAGAAAATGATAAGAAAAATATTCCCCAACTTCTTTATATGAAGATGACGTTCTTTTCTAAGTCAGTATTTCGTCGTTCATACTGTTGACCATCAGCATTTCTTAAATCCTCTGCTGTGAACAGCGGGAGTATTCTTTTTGCCACCAAGTTCTGTCATTTACTTCTAATTTAACGACATGCTTTTCAATATTAACTTCACAAGTTTATGTTTTAAAAAGTTTCATTAACTTGTAGAAAAAGACACTGATCTTGATTAGCATTAATATAAACACCAAGTGCGTATCGATCATAAGTTTTCGAATGAAGTCGTGACGCCATTATTAATTTTTATTGTAGAAAAAATACATCAAGCCCAATGTTTGCAACAAACACGATCTTACTTCAGTAACAATTATTATTTTTATTTACATATAAAATATGAGACAAGCAGAATTAAATAATCCATGTTTACTATTTAACTGAATTGAAAATAAATCCTTTTAACTGGTGTCCGTTCAAAGTCACGTTTTTTTTTTCATATATTTAAACTATACTTCAAAAATTTGCTGGGCGTGTACAAACAGTTATAATATATAAGTTTCAACCACATTTTATTGTTTAACTCGTGAAATCCTTTAGATATAGACAGTGACTAAGCTAAGCCTAGTTCCTTACGAACTGAAATGGCGGGAAATAGGGAGATTAATTTATGTTATTCTCACGTTAGCTTTTGACAAATATGAACAAGATTCGGCTTTTATTTGTAGCGTTCGATCATATCGGTAAGATGGATGTCCTCCAGCGATGTATCTATGAAAAGTGGCACCCGTGGCATTAAAAATGCTCCCATATCTAAGCATCTGATACCATACCAAAGTATAAAGTAGGCGTACTAGTTCAAAAATACATGTCAAGAACGTTAATATATATAATAAATTATGTTAATTCTACAAGAATTCAATTCAAACTAGGAAAACAAACGCTTTTGCTTTTTTTAATTGAGAAAATGATATAACAGCACTACAAGAAGAACATTACAATCTTTTGAACATTACAATCTTTTGAACATATGACGGCAAAATTATCTTTCAGCTTTTCAATATTAATAAAATACCCCACAAGATGAATATGTTTAATGATATTTTAAATTTTTCATTGAGACATTATGTAAGAATAATGGCACCACAAGTTCTTACACGAGTACTACAAGGACACGTGGAAACAGGTAAATAGGGAAGGTGTTGGTTAAGCCTAAAACTGCGTCTGCCTTGATTTTATTGATGCAAATTTGTCAATGATGTTCATGGTTTAGGATAAGGCCTAACATGAGCCATAATTTCTTAATTTGAAATTAAGAGAACAATAAGAATAGATCTGTTGGTGTCGAATGCTGCCAGATGATTTGGTGCTTAATGCCTAATGAATTATTTTTTTTATTATTCCGAAATAATACTGAAATCCGAAGGCTCATTGGGGTAGCAAAAAATGCATTCCAAAAGCTAAGAAAAGTATTGACAAACAGAAAAACTTCGTTAGAAATGAAGAAAAGAGTATTGAACCGTTACGTGATATCTTCCCTCCTATATACCAGCGAATGCTGGACAATCTCCTCAGAGATGAAGAGATCTGAGATGAAGAGACCTGAGATGAAGCGGTGTCAGGCATTAATTGTCGACAACAATTTTAAACTATTCTATTTAAACTCTTTATAAAGAGGATAGTCATGAATCACCTTGACGTCTTTGTGTCAGAGTCTGCTGGGGTTGGGCAATTTTTACCTCTATAATTAACTATATTGTCACATAATTCTGCTTTTTAAATAATAATAATAATAAGAATACGAAGCCAAAGAAATGAAAAGCGATATGTATGTAGACTGTTCTTCCTTATAAATTAGATATCCTGTTATGCTGAGATATTCTCTTATTGGCATGGCCTCCTGTTACCATAACAACAGAATATCTCATTACTAAGGATGATAGATTAGCTTGCCTCGCCGTTAAATATATAAAATCACAATGTGTTTCATTTTTACTGTGAACAAATAAAATGTAATGTTCAAACCTCTTGACCCTGCGTTTCACAGAAACAATATCCGCTCGTCAGACAATAGCATATAATTCTTAAAAGTTATTTTTACACCAATTTATTTTAAGTATTATTAATTTATTTTGATTTATTTATGACGGCAAAAATTAACTTCGAGAAGATAAATCTGCACATTTTTTTTATTTAATATTAAGAAATCTGAACATTTTATTAATGCTGTATTTCTTAATATTAAGCACTTTATTTGCAAATACCGCTTGCCTTAAGTTTGGGATTATATACTGACCCAACTAAAATCTTCTGTTTGAATTGCTGAGATGAGGAGTTATCATTATTTACGTTTAATTATTTATCTAATTCCTGAACGTTACCCAGATCGACAATCACCTGATGAAGCTGAAACGTTGTGATAATAACAACAAAAGACGAAGAGAACAGTCCAACTAACCCATGTATCGGATATAGTATTGTTTACTAGTGACTTCGATCGTCACGTGACTCAAATCTAAGATAAACTTAGTAAATAATTATTCTATTTCCACTTTTATTTTTTTTAAATAGGCGTTTATTTTCTTAAAGTACTTTGCTTTTAAATAACAATAAATATAAAACTGAATAAAAAATCTTTCGTCGTAACAGCCTTTTATATTTGAAGAGGAAAAATAAGTTAATAAAAAAGATTAAATTATAAGAATTTGTATAAATGTCGATATAACTTGAATAAGATACATTTATAAAGATATTCATACTTTGAATAAATATACTTTGGAATAATCCTGTAAAAGTTTTCTTGAATTTTCTTAATTATTCGTTTAAATGTCGTGGCATTTAAGTTAGATGCAAAATCTAGCGCAGAACCCGTAAAAATGTCGGCATAATGTTCTGTAAAGAGAAATTATATATATATATATATATATATATATATATATATATATATATATAAGCACACTAATGAGCTGAGATACAGTGAAACAGGCTATATATATATATATATATATATATATATATATATATATATATATATATATATATAAACATAAAATGTCTTAAAATAATTGCCTGAATTTCTCCATTTCACAATGTATGAGGTCATATGTTTACATTCGGATACGCATCGTGCAGATATGAATGTACGTGAGAAAATCATGGAAAATTGTAGTTTAAAAACAGTAAAATCGACCTTGCTAACCGAAATGCTACTCTGTGGCCAAATCGGTAAAAGCACGTCAGGCTATATGAGGTTTCCGTATAGGATACCGGTTCAATTCATGTCGGAGGCCGCATATTTTCTATGACAATTTCTTAGACATTCATGCCGGTAAATGTTCTTAATACTGTTTATTATATAGAGCATTTACTTAGATATTTGTATCTATAAAAAAGAATGTATAAACATAAAAATGTCTTAAATTACATATATATATGTATACAGGGTGCGATGGGTAAATTTTCGCCTTTTATATTTTTAATTTCGCGCATACGCGTTGTTTGTTTTTGATTTTGCCGACTGCATTGTATAATAGGGTCAGTTGGGCACCGTTTGTGATAAAAGGAGTACCGTAACGCAATTCACTCCACCAGAACTTTTGAAACGGCATGATGTACTGCATGGTATTCGCGACGGAAGCTCCAATACGAACATTTGAAACTATTTGGGTGTCAACCTGAGGGCATAGCAGAGGATTCGGAAAGAGTTAAATGAGTCTAATGGTGATTACGAAGGTAGGACAGTTCAGAAAACTCATTCTGAGCGTTTCGATAAGCAAAGAACTCCCGAATTTGTTGGTGAAGGTCTCAGCCTCAATACGAAGGTCTACATCAAGTACCTTGAGAAGATAATGCTGTCCTGTGTCAAGAGGGTGGCTCCTGGAAGACCCTATGTCTGGTAATAGGATTCTGTACAATGTCACACAAGCAAGAGACTCCAGTCATGGCTGGCAGACAAATTATGTGACCACATAACCACTTACATCTGGCCACCTAACTCCCCAGACTGCAACTCCCTTGATTATTATGTGTGGAGCACAACTGAGCGAGAGACCAACAAAACTCCTTGTAACACCAAAAACGGAATGAAGGCAAGGATTATGGCACTATTCACCAACTTAAACAAGGAGACCATCCAGAAGAGTTGCAGGAGATTCCGAAGTCGTTTGGAGGCCGTGGTTGAAGCCAATAAGAATTTTATTGAATAAATTTATGCTTTAGCAAGTTTAGTGTAATTTTGGTAAATATATCTGTTAAAATGAGATGTCAATGTTATTTTCATTTTTGCGTAATTTAGACGACTATTTATCCATTGCACACACACACACACACACACACACACACACACACACACACATATATATATATATATATATATATATATATATATATATATATATATATTAGTGGATGTATTTACCGTATTCTTAGCTTAATTTAAGTTCATTCCAAAAAAATATTCATTCTGCCTTTTGTTAAAATGAAATAAAAATTTAGTTTGTGCTAGTTTTAAAAAGTTTAACACATCAATATTAAATGGAAAATAGCTGTGCGACACTCTCCAGGTCTGGACATTAGGAGGTGATAAGCTAGGGTAATTTATTTGAATTATGATACCCACTTATCCTCAGAGATCCTTACGTATTTTTTGCCAGACATAGTTTTGCCTTTCTTTTCATTTTAAAATGAAGAATCCAAGGAAAGTATATACTTTAATAACATTTGTTATAACTTTGTCTCGTCGTCTTCACATGGTAAAACACTAAATAAAAATGACTACTTGAAATTGTAACAAATATTAAAAAAGTCGAAAACACTAAACTATTATTTCAAAGTTCATTTCAGCTACCTATTCCAGAAATAATGCACTCGTGTGTTGGTATGTCGCTTGTCTCCAGATTAATGTTTCAAATCAAAATAGAGTTGGCTAGATTTTAAGTGCTATTTATTTTTATAAAACAAAATAATTTACAAATACATATATAAAAGAAACTATTCTATGAATAGCATTTAAAATACTGGAGTTATATCCCTTGAGAAATTATTAATAAACTGCAAACTGGATTGGAAATTGCTGTATTCCAGGAACAAAGAAAAACAGACAAAATCGGATCCTTATTATGTAGATTATTTATTTGGGTGTTGTTTACAAAATTCTCCCTCAAATGTCTGATGCCGCTGATCACAAAAAGAAAAAGGAAAAATAAGGGTTAAAAAAATTGATAAAAAGCCAGAGATAGTTTTCATATTCATTGACCTAAAGGCTATTCAATTGGCATCATACTGTTTTTTTAATCGTCAGCGTGTGCAACAGGTGAATAATTATAAACAAATCAATGAAGATCTTGACAGACTCCTCGGATTAGAGAGTTCTTAATTTGGACAAAAGCATCAAGTAGAAAGCATGCTCTCTTCTTCCGATGTATACAAAAAAAAAAAAAGGAGAAGAAGATAAGACGAGTAGAAAAACCTAGGATGTGCAATAGCCAAAATGATGCGAACGACTGGCTGGCCTAGTTTTTAAGGAAGACTAGAAGAAAGTTCAGTGATAAAAAATGTTATGATATAATTTTTCTTACTGCCTCCATCCGTTCGTTTGTTTGTCTGTTCATCATTCTTTCTTTCCTTTCTTCCTTCGTAAAAGACGCTGAAATAATTCTCAGATGCTAAGGTAGGCTACTTTTTCGTTAATATTTACTGGCAGGAAAATTACAGATAAAATCAACCATTGGCAATGATCGCTACAAGAGTCCAAACGTACGAAAATTTTCTACTTTAGATAACTGCTTACGAGATTTTCTTTGATGGATTGATTGATTGAATGATTTATTTTTCTTTTATGGCTTATCAACATTTTGAACGTTATTTAAAGCCATTTAAATAATTTTAGATTATAAGAATTCTTTTTGATATAATAATTATTTTAATACTAAAGCTGGCGGGTAGAGAAGTGATGAATTCATACCATTCTCAAAGGCATTTGCACGTAAGTGAGGAACGCCACTGTAACTGGAACAGCACATTTCCAATTTTGCGCTGTTATCCACTATATCCAAGCTTACAGCACCTGGTATTCCAAAGAGAGCCTACATCTATTCACTGAACAGCCTCGAAGTTGCTTAACTTCTCTGATATAGGAAATGGATTAAATCCGAAATATTTTTATTTTTAATTTATTTTGTCCAAACGTTATTTTTGATGGATAAAATATGCAGCCTCCGGCAGGATTCGAACCTGTATCCCCTGTGGAGAACCGTTATTGGATCTGACGTGCCTAAACCCCACGTAGGACTTACCGTCAAACAAAGCTCAAATAGTAATTTTGAACAGACACTCTATGCCGATTTTCGAAACATCCATATTTGATCAGTTTTGTATCCTAATGTAAACAAAGACAATTTATTTTTTTTATGAAATGGATTAAATCCGAGTTATTTTTACTTTGTTTAAATGTTATTTTTGATGGATACTCATATTGTAGTAGAAGCTCTGTTTTTTAATTAAACACTATTTGTTTTTATCTAACTACATCTACCGGCCTCAATATTCGAAGAATCTTGGCAGAAAAATATATGACCTCCGGCGGGATTCGAACCTTCGTCCCCTATGGGGAACCGTCATTGGCTCTTATGTGCCTATATATGCATTCACGAAATGAATGACATAGTACGACTATTAATAAATTTTAAATGTGGAGTTGTTTAATAGAATTTTTTTAAGAATTTAAATACAAAATCCTTTTTGTTTTGTAGGAAAAATTGTAATAATCTTAACACTAGAAAATAGAATTAATTTTTTTGTTCTCAGTTGTATTCTTATATGACTGACGAAACCACTTGGAAGTCTTGTACCAGTCATATACGCTTACGATCACACAAATCCTCAGACCTTCTCAGGCATTCGTTACGTATCATCTCGATTCGCTACTCGTATTGTGAGCTTTGTTTTTCTCTTCGAAATTTGAAATGGAAACAGCTTCACACACACACACACACACATATATATATATATATAATATATTTTATTATATTTACATACACTCTATCCCTAATATTGAACACTTTCACCCATAAATATAGCATACCTTAAAACTATATTTGTATCATTGCCTGCAGATTGCGTTTAAGCATGAAACAGGGTGTTGACCTCTATGTCCATATTATATATATATATATATATATATATATATATATATATATATATATATATATATATATACACAAACAGATGGAGAAAAATCCTTTATTCCTAGCATTTATTTAAAAAAAATGCTCAATACAAAGTAGAGCAATATATTATTATTATATTTTTATTATAAGAGATGATGGCCTATGTTCCGGGTTATGGTGACATGAAAAAATAAGTTATGCACCTCCACCCTCTGAGCTTACTTTTCTATTTAGCGTAGATTTGACATTTAATTGGTTAATCAAGACATACCCACAAGTATATTATTAATTCTGACCTTATGCCCCACTTCACTTTCGGAAAATAGGTAACACTTTGTTTTTACATTTCATTAAAAATCATTTAACCACCAGTTACTTGCCATCGCCTGAAGAAGTACAATCATAGTATTGAAACATGAAAACTTTGTGTAGCGATTTCAATATGTTTTTTTATTATAATCTTATATATATATATATATATATATATATATATATATATATATATATATATATATATATATATTCTCTATTTACTTTTCAAAAACAAAAAAAATATGACTTGTTAACTATCGCTTTGTAAGTAAACTTCTTTCATTTTTTTATGCTGCCAGGACGTAGATAATCATGACTCTCGATAGAGAGTCATGATTATCTACGTCATTATCTATGAGAGTCATTCCTTTATCATAAATGTATTGCCATGCATTCTTGGGAAAACGGTGTCCCGTTGCCTTCTTAAGGGGTTAAAATTTCAAGTTTTTCTTTCTCTTAGACTGGTTACCATTCTAGGTTAGAGCGCCTAATCTACCCTGATATTTAATCCATAGCTCGCTGGAAAAAGAGACGGATTTACGCCTTTCGCGGGCACATTTGTGTCAAAGTGAACGCTACCGATCATCTCCGAACACTGCCCTTCAGTCTTTTTATATTATCAACATTACACAGCCAATATTCTCATATATCAGAAGTGTGAACCTTACTACATTACCTATATTCTGCAAAACGAAATTTACTAGCATCGCATGGGAAGTATATTACTGACTGGTGCAATTGAAGATACTGATTCAGTTTAATGCGACACAAGGCTTCAATAACTAGGTCCCGAATGAAGATCAAACTGAGGAGCAATGGCTTGCGGGCTTACCTTTTTAACAATCTTTACAGCAAATATTTTTAACATGTATGCTATCTAAATTTGTATGTGTATTTACTTGTGTGTAAAAAATGAATGCTCTCATATTGAACAGTCGATGTGAATATTTTGGCTTTCTTTCTCTGTAAAAGAACAAAGAGTTATTTTATATCCAAGTCGCAAAGCTCACGCAGTTTCTGCTTCTTCTTTATTATTGTCATGCCTTTTCAAAGACGTTGTTGCTGAATATTCTGTAAGTGTAGTTTTCAACCTTTTATATAAAACTCATTAAAATATAACTCATAATCTCCTTTTAAGAACCTCTAAGAAAATATAATTTGAACATAGTCCTATATTAGTATAATTTTTAATGGTTATCTGTTCCTAACTGTTTCTATGAGTGTGATATTATGAGTAGGATTTTTAATGTAAAAGAATATAATATTATAACATGCCATATATGAAATGTTTAAACTTATGAACTGATTTAATTCCGATAATTTCATTAATATCATTTTACGGTATACGACATTTTACGTATGAAGACATTGGTATAGAGTGCTATGGGACAAAAGAAACAGAGATTGCCCTTGAAACGTCGAGTATCATTGCTAGTAAGAGATAAAATTAAATAATAAAGAACACAGTGCTAAACATTTGAATTCAAATCCGTGGAGAAGGCAACGGGAAACTACTTCACTGTCTTCCACAAAAAGACATGACAATTCACAGGTAATAAAGAAAATGGACATTACATTTTAAAAAATTCACATGTAAAAAAATGTTGTATTAAATGTATGTGTTTTTGAATTTTTAGTAATCTATTTTTTATGTTACATTTTGTTGCTTTTTATTAAAATTTCCAGATCGTCATTCTACGATCATTAAATAAGCAGATAAGTGCCAAGGGATATTCGAGTTCAAATCTCGTAGTAGTTTATTTTTTATTCCCGATTCATGTTGTTTACTAAACTATCTGGGAGTTATCATAAAAACCAATATAAACAAGAAATATTTGTCAAAATTAATAATACGAACTTGGTTGGAAGCTGATCTCTTTATGATGGGAGCCTTTCATACCAACCTTAACAGAGCTATGTTTATTATTTTTAGCCCAGTTCGGGAAACAAACAAGATATATGGAAATTCTTTAAGTTAAGCAGCTTTTCGTGACTGCTTCTTAAAATGGAGTCTCTAATAAGAATCTATTTAGAATTTCGCTCTTCCGAAACAGATTCAATTAAGGGAAGAAATAAATACAAATAAACCGACTTATTTTTCGTCTTTTAGTGGAAAGTTACGAATGAAATATTTCCTCAGCCGAGCCCTTATTTCAATTGCAAATAGATTCATACTTTTCAATTTTTTCTATCAATAAATTATACATGAATTAAGATTGATATATGTACGTGCGTTTAAGTTGAATTTTTCTTTTGCTTTATCGTCTTTATTTGAACAAACAACCATGATCACACGCATGTGCAGAGAAAAATCCCCGTAAAAAAGCCACTCATTATTGAAAATAATACTGTATATTTTATAATTATTGTTGCGCGGCGAATTTCTACTTTCTGGGTTTTATTATTGTTCTTATATTTGATTTTGTCTCGAATGAATATTGATGGACATTGAAGAAATGGCAGAAAACGAACAAGTTGTCGGAAGAAGTCGTACGCTGACAAGCTGCTTTTTGCATGCCTTCCTAGGAGCAGAATATTGCATATTTATCATGTTTCGTCTTTCTTCACGCGAAACTAATCAAATATGGAAAGAGAGAATAAATAACAAGAGAAATAAAGAAATAAAGGGAAACCTAAAAATATAAAAGAATATAGATTTTGGTACACTGAATTTCTGGAGACCAAATTTGACCAGTTTTAATAATAATCTCTTTATATTCAGCATCAAAATAGGCTATTCCTTTTCACTTTCGATATGTTGCATTGAATTACGAGTTTATCACTGTAGTGAACGAAATAAGACGCTATGGTGGTTCCCTCTATCAATAGAAGTAATAACTGATTTAATGCATACTAGAATACATATCCTTATTAAAGTATCTATTTAATCCACTTCCGACCACTGGAAACGAAGGAAAATATGAAATCGTCTCATCTACCAAGCAAGCATTTCGCTATTTATAGATCTTCTGTTATGTCTTGCAAAGGGGCGAAAATAATTGGTTATCTTGGAGTATCAAAGTTTTTTTTTTCTTAGTAATGACTGCAATGGTGGAAAGTACAAGAGCAGAACAAAATATGAACTTCGAACAGTTTATTCACAACTTCGAGCACAATACTCAACAGCTTATTTGAAAATTGGAAAAAAAAACAAACAAACCTTGTAGGCTCTTTTTAATCAAACTTATTTGGATGAAAACTTGTGCTTAAATATACCGATAGATAGATAGATTCAAAATAGCAGATACATACAATCTATTTGAAATAGAATTTTGATACAAGATATACAAGATATATAAACGGTTGACATTTTCAGTGAAGAGGCAACATCGAATAATAAAGTATATATATATATATATATATATATATATATATATATATATATATATATATATATATATATGAGGCTGTGATGGATAAATTGTCCTCTTAATTACGTAAAAAAATGAAAATAACAAAGCATCACATATAGTTACCAAAATTACACAAAAATATCTTGAAAAACTAAAGACTAAATTCATTCAATAAAATTGCAGTTGGTTTCAACCATGGCCTCCAGACGACTTTGGAATATCCTGCACCACTTCTGGATGGTCTCCTTGTTTAAGTTGGTGAATAGTGCCATAATCCTTGCCTTCAGTTCATCTCTCGGTATTACAAAGAGTTTTGTTAGTCTCTTGCTCAATTGCGTCCCACACGAGTGTTTGCAGTCTGGGGAATTAGATGGCCAAATGTAAGGGGTGATGTGGTTGCGGAATGGTGTAGAGTCCTGTTGCTAGACATAAGGTCTTCCAGAAGCCACCATCTTGACCCAGGGCAGCACTACCTCCCCAAGGCACTTAATGTAGACCTCCATGTTGAGTCTGAGGCCTCCTAACAACGACTTGAGAGTTCTTTTCTTAAAACATTCAGAGTGAGTTTTCCGAGCTGCCCTAACATCGTAACCATTAGACTAATACAGCTCTTTCCGAATCCTCTGCAATGTCCTCAGATTGATGCCAAACACTCTGAAATGTTCGTATTGGAGCTTCCGGTGCGAATGCCAAGCAGTACAGCATGCCGTTTCCAAAAATCTGGCATAGTGAATTGAGTCATGGTGCTCTTTTTCCCACAGACGCTGCCCAACTGACCCTGTTATACTATGCAGTTGACAAAATCAAAAACAAACAACGTGGATACGCGAAATTAAAAATATAAATAGCGACAATTTACCCATCGCACCTTGTATGTATACAATATATGAATAATATATAGTTTTAAGGTGTGATATATTTATGAGTTATAATTATGACAATTAAAAAATATATAAAATTTATGAGATAGAGCGTATGTAAACATAAAAGTGGACAATGAGGTCAATACCAAGCGGCGACGCTTGGTGCTGACCTCAATGTATATATATAGATTGGAGAGAGATTGGAATAGCCACAAAGGACCATGCAGATAGACAAGAAGAATCAAAATAATACAAGTGATAGCATTATTAAAACCAGTTAAATTACTGAGAAAGGTGCTGTAGTATAAAATGACAGTAACAAACTTGTCACTTTATTTCCAGTGAAAGCCGTCGTGAAAAATCATTGACTACCAAAATAATAATAATAAAGAATTAAAACAATCTAGGTGACAAAATTGTTAATACCATTGTTGTCATTCATCTCCAGCAATGACTACTAGATAGGAATAGTGACATAACAAAAACTTTAATATTCATTTACAAAATTTTCTTGTATCATTGTTATTTTATTCAATGCAGGCTGAAATATGTGGAATTCAATCTCCAAAATAAAGAGGGCATGTCTCCTTGACTTGAAAATCAGCGTTTTAAAATCTTTGGTTTTACCTCGGCTCGAAAATAAAACTAATCCTCCTGAACTATTACCTTAGTTCTGGATGTTGTTTTAAAAGTTTGTGAGAATTCTTTTTTTTTTTTTTTTGTGATGGAACAGAAACATATAAAATTGTTTATAACCAAATGGGAGCTGAATGGTGTGAAATCCAATTGGATCCCAAATGTGGATCATGTGTTTCCGGAAGCAGATGTTCGTAGCCTGGGACGGCACCAAAAGACAGCTGCGCTTAAAGTGCGTTGGTAGAGATTCAATAAAGGGTATTTTTTTATTTAATTCTCTATTAGACCACCCCACCCGACACACACGTGCGTATAGACGAAGGTCTGATAAAAAGTTCACAGCTCGAATCATTTGTCAAAAGCGAACCTAATGACCAAACATTTGATTTATTTTATAAGGACATCCTAGTTTCAGCACTTCGTATATGTCTGTATGCGTGTACATCTATATTTGTCTTAATGTTTTCATCATTTGACAATGTATATTGATGTGTTTATATCCACACACACACACACACACACACACACATATATATATATATATATATATATATATATATATATATATATAAAAGTATATAATTGGTATACACGGAATGAATTCCAATAACCAACAATTACTATTCTTAAAAGAGTGCTCAATACAAAGTAGAGCAGATATAATTATTTTTATAAAAAATTTATAACATAAGTATGTTATAAAATCACTACAAAATAGCCATTTTGTTTCAACACACTCTGTGTCTTATCAAGTGATGGTGTTGAAAAGAAAATAAATGGTTTTAAAAGTTTCAGATGAATTAACGATCCTACACTAGGGGAGCATTGTTACAAAAGCTAGAATAACCAATCAAAAACGAAGTACAGAAAGATTCAAAAGCTTGACAACAAAAATCCTGCTATTATAGCTATTTAGATCTTTAAATACGTGTAATATTAAAAATAATTTTTACTAACTAATAATTATAAATTTATATGTTAAAATTTAATATTAAAATTAAAAACTGGCAATTTTAAAAATCCAAATTTAATCACTATTAAGTTTAAAAACTACAAAATTATTGAGAAAAGAAAAAAAATATATATGTTTATTCAATTCATTTCTTCATTGAAATTACGTCTGACAAGACAAAAAGCTACAATTCGTCCGGTCATCTGATAATGCATGTATATATTTTTTTCTTTTCCGTTTTTATTTTAAAGTTTGTGAATATGGTCTTAAACTCACGCGTGACACAACAAAAACACAATCAGATTATAATACATACGCATCCAGACATAATTAGATACATACACACACACACACACACACACACACACAAATATACACACACACTTAAAAAAAAATTTTGTAGTTTTTAAACTTAATAGTGATTAAATTTGGTTTTTTAAAAATTGCCAGTTTTTAATTTTAATATTAAATTTTATCATATAAATTTATAATTATTAGTTAGTAAAAATTATTTTTAATATTACACGTATTTAAAGATCTAAATAGCTATAATAGCAGGATTTTGTTGTCAAGCTTTTGAATCTTTCTGTACTTCGTTTTTGATTGGTTATTCTAGCTTTTGTAACAATGCTCCCCCTAGTGTAGGATCGTTAATTCATCTGAAACTTTTAAAACCATTTATTTTATTTTCAACACCATCACTTGATAAGACACAGAGTGTGTTGAAACAAAATGGCTATTTTTGTAGTGATTTTATAACATACTTATGTTATAAATTTTTTTATAAAAATAATTATATATATATATATATATAAAACATTTAAAGTTTTTTTTTATTCCGACATTATTTCTGATTATTATAAATGTTATATTTAATGGATACAGTTGTTTGATTAGACATCCTTCTTTTTTAAAACAATGAAATTTATATCTACTGGTTTTACTAATGTAACGGTAGAAACAAAAATCGTACCTGTATTATCACTTTTTTAATTTTGAGGGACATTTCAAAATCTATATCTGCTAACTTTATTTTCGTACTCACTAAATATAACGTTGAAAGTAATACCTATATACATACATGTATACACACACAAATATATATAAATTAATGTTGTTATGCATTTTTGCTCTCTCTAGGCAATCTAGTCTTTGATATTTTCATATATACATACAGGGTGTATATAAAATAACTACGGCAATAATACAAGCAAAGGAAATAAAAAACAAATGAGCTAAAAAGAAAAAAATATTAACAGTAAGAAAAATGATTTTGAGACAATGAACGAACCACAGAATAATTCTCAACTGTCCTAAAGCCTAAAGATGACATTGTCTGCAGTAAGAGTTTACATACGTCTCTTCATTGATCGAATCATTAAAAATGAAACAATTTGAATAGGTTACCACTCGCTTTTATTCACAACTATACAGATCTTTGCAAACAACGAGCTTTCAGCAGCATATTACTCAAGAGTCTCATCAAAAAGCTTTTGAATAGAAGGTTAGTTACCAAATCGATGGCTTGGGGGGGGGGAATGGAATCAAATTTAGGAAGTAAAGTCTCCTGATATCACATCTTTAGATTTTGCCGGGTGGAGAGTAAGCAGAGTAGGAATGTTGTTTACTCGAAACACTTCAAGATTTCATGGATCTCATTGGTTAAGGCAGATTTGTCAACAAATGAAATGTGTAAAAATGTCATTCGAAGTGTTTAGCAAAGATTGCAAACTTGTATTGACGATGGTAACTCATCTGTTGAGAAATGTTAATTTTACTTATTGTTTGACTTGTTAAGAACATAATTTCCTTCATATGCCATTCTTCTATTTTGAGTTCCAAATGTGATAGTGACTTTATTTGTGCTGTATTATAATTTTCTGTCTTCATTACCGATTCTAGAGGGAGCGGGAGGTGAGGTTCACAACAGACAGCAAGTTTGGGGGGTAGTATTTAGGTTGGGTGGCATTTAAGTGAATTAATATAACGAAGTAGATGTTGCCCAGTTTTGTTTAGAGAGTTTGTTGTTTAAAGAGACGGCTGACCAGGGCAGCAGAATTTTAAATCTCTTCCGTGAAATTTCCGACAAACCCCTATGTTATTTTTTAAAGAGATGAAGGAAGTACAAATGATAGTTAATATATATGTATGTATAATAGTCATAATAATTACAAAATTATCTATTAAAATGATAATTACTGATATCATAAATATATCTTACATACGTATTTATATAAATCTCTCTCTCTCTCTCACACACACACACACACACACACACACACACACACACACACACACACACACACACACACACACACACACACACACACAACATTGAAATAATAACCAAAAAAGATTGCTCGTAAAAACGGGTAGGAAAAATTACTCCAAGATCGGATTCGGTAAATTTCGCACTGAGATTATTGTATCTGCTTTGTTTATATCAAAATCAGCGAACATTTTTTTTATTGTTCATAATGCTAAACTCGCTTTTGGTAGATCCCACATAAACCTAACTCAAGAAAACACTGTTTGGAAAAAGAATCTTCTAATGTTAAGCAATGTTACTTGTCAAGATTTGAGTTTTTTGTAAAAAGTCTTGAAATAGAGAATGAAATAATAATAATAATAATAATAGTAATAATAAATTGTTATTAAAGACCACAAACAAAAAAGGTGCCTCCTTATTGATATGGCAGTCCCTGCTGACTGCAATGTATCTTTGAAGATATTCAAAAAGCTGTCAAAATACAAGGACCTTGAAATAGAAATCTCGAAAATGTGGCATATGGGAACATCAACAATCCCTGTTGTAGTTGGAGCCCTAGGACTGGTTGGAAAAGATTGCAGTAGACTAATCCATGCCTCAAGGAGATACAAAAAATTGTTCTGACAAGTACAGCCCACACTTTACGAAGGGCTTTATCTATGTAATTTTTTTTAATTTTATTTGTTTTTTTAAATTTTTTTAAAATTTTTTAATTTTTTTTTGTCAATGGAAAGTGTTATGATGCCATTTCTAACCTTAGGTCCCTGGGCGGGACCCGGAAAGAAATATGTAAACGCCAGAAATCAAAGAAAATAAAAAAAAAAATAATAATAATAATAAAATTCTACGAAAAATTGGACCTGCCAAGACAGCAGTTGTGGTAGAAAAATGTCGTTGGAGATATAAGAAGTCTTGCTGTCACTCAGATACAAGCGATAACCGCCAGACATCAATTATGATCATATAAATGCATATAATAATATTAATGATATAGCAATAATAATAATAACAACAACAGCAACAAATGGTTGTTATTCATAGATTAAAGGATAAGGCAGACAGAATTATTTAACCTGAAGTTATTTCTAATTATATATATATATATATATATATATATATATATATATATATATATATATATATATATATATATATGGAAAAGCTTTTTAAACATCTTTAAAAAAACTCTCTTGACAACAGTCTATGATGATCCATCAATACTCTCGTTGATTTTTTGTTGTAAACTTAACGAATATTCTTGAATTATTGAATAGTGGATAATTGTTTGTTTACTTAAGTAGTCGGATAATATTGAACATAAACATATAAAGAAATGGCATTTCTCATATAAGCCTAATATTTAATAATTACTTAAATATAATCCTCATTTTAAGATAAAATACTACTACTGATACAACTGATAATAATAATAATAATAATAATAATAATATGACATTCACACCTGAGGAGATAACACATTTTATAATAAAAATGACGTGAGCAGTGTGGGAGTCAAGAGGCCAGAAAAGAAGCAGGTGAAAGTTGAAAAATATTTCCAACACAATGGTGGGAATTCACAAGAGAAAAAATATAAAGAACAGCTGAAATATTATATATATATATATATATATATATATATATATATATATATATATATATATATATATATATATATATATGCAAGCTTGTTGTGCTTATAGTCACATTGTGCGTTTGATTCGTAAAATTTAAAAAAAGCTCTTTTTGATTTGTATCCATTTTAATTTAATGGCAAGTCGCAAATTTTATATATATATATATATATATATATATATATATATATATATATATATATATATATATATATATATATATTTATTTATTTATTTATTTGATGTCTGTGCCAAAATCATGTACACATTGTTGATTAAATATTTTCAACACAATGAATAAACGTTCTAATCAAGTAGAGATAGATGTTTATATTCAAATGCTGCATTACATGAGGTGTTTACAAAAATGATGATAGAATTAGATGATCTTAGCCGGTGCTTAGAGTAAGAACCAGAGAGGCTTTTGGAAATTATTGTTTATTGATGTATTACGTTTGTCGGCCTGCTCATTCGAGAAATATTAGTCAAAATATGTGTTCTTCGGCAGAGCTCAAACCTACAACTCCATTTGTAGGTTAAACCACTGTTTGAACCGACGTGCTACAAAGTTGGACGCAGGATTTTAGAAATAAAATTTCTCGAAAGCGCAGCCCGTTAGACGTTAATATACACTGTTTAACAAAAAATACCATGTATCCATTATAATAATGTTAGAAGTTTCTAAGTTTAGAAGTTATATATGCTGGACTCTCCGTCACACACACACACACACACACACACATATATATATATATATATATATATATATATATATATATATATATATATATATATATGTGTGTGTGTGTGTGTGTGTGTGTGTTTGGACAGCAATTGCATTTTATATAAAGTTTTAATTAAAGACGTCTAACAAAGTATTACGTTTAATCTTTTATTAAGTTTTTCTTTTCTGTATATAAACTGTATAAATACTGTCCAAATTTTCTATATATCCGAGCACTTTCGTCTATTCGATCGAGGACCTTTTTTTTACTGAATATGTAAATTTATATATATATGTATATTTAGAATGTTTTTTTTTTCCAAACACTGTCAGCATGTTGCAGCCGTGATTGTATTTAAACCGTCATTATAACGATATAAATAGAGGGAATATATATATATATATATATATATATATATATATATATATATATAAAATTTTATATACATTTTTTTCTTCACTGATATTTTTAATATATATATATATATTAAATTTGTATATATATTTATATATTAAATTTTAAGTTTTACATAATACAAGAAATTTATTTTCATTTTAACAAAAAAATGATGGGAAAACAAAATTATATATTATTACTTATTTGAATTTTATTTGAAACAAGTGTAATAAAACGGATAGAGGGATATTGGAAAATGTCACTGGTGTGAATGGTGCTGCACACGTCGCAACGTTTTGATAAACTAACTCTTGCTAATTCCTTACACCTTTAGAAATACCTTTGAAAAGCATGAACCTTACAATGAGCCACCCACTGGTCCTCATGTCTACCTGTTTTCAAACATTCTGTTCAACAAGAGTGCTAAGTAAAGCAACAGTTGAAATTGTCGTGAACATATTCTTTGGGTCATTTACGGCTGTCAATGTACTAACGGTTACGATTTAGGAGGAATCAGTGTGTCGAGGTGTCTTTGTTCAGTTAATTTTTCCCAGACCCTCTTCACCACAATACAACCAGAATAAATTTTCGTGAAATATGATGAACTGGCTGACCCCCTCCGACGCAAGGAAATAGATATAGGGACCTTAACACTGTTTTATTTAACTATCAGTTCCCCCATCACAACCTCTTATTTCCTTCCTTCTTTCTTTATTTCTATTCATGGATACACTCGCGTATATACATATACACTGGAGATTAGATTTATTAACGAATAGTGACAAATTAGAATAAATGCAAATTCCAAAAGAAAAAAAGAAGAAAAAAAAAGAACAAGAAAATAGTAACAATTAAATAAAAGAAAAGTAAAAAAGCAGGAAGGAAAAATAATAAAGAAAGAAGAAAGGAACGAAACGAAAGGAAAAATGAAAGAAAGAAAGAAGGAAAACAAAGAAGAAAAATAGAAAAGTGAGACGTGAAAGAGGAATAAAGAGAATGGAAACAAAGAAAAAAAATATGCTTTTCATTCCATAGTTCTTTAAACGATAGAATTCCAAGCGTTACTTTCCCCATCACGTTGGCGTCGCTTTTTTTCCCTACTGAGCAATTCTGTTAAAGAGAAGGGAACGGTAAACATTTCTTTCCCAATGTCGGCTGCTGATTTGACCATCAACTCCTTAATACGCCATTTTGTAGTTGTTTGCTTTCTGCGTGTGGCGCGTTCGCCAAGCAGTCTGGCCTATGGCGGGAAGCCTCATCCTGATTGAAGCACCATCATCTCCGCCCGGCCATGACGAAAGAATCTTGCCACTTACACTTGAACACACAACTACACACACTTAAGCAAGGATTATACAAGTAATAACAAATCGATTGGTTTTGCTAATTTAGGCAATAATGGAATTTGTATATTTCATAAAGATACGTCAAGTGATATAGAAGCGTTACGAAATTTTTGTAAAAATATAAATTTGAATTATTCTTTTCTTATAAACAGATGATTACTTTGGATTTTTTTTCAAGTCAGAAAATCTCTCCCTAGTTAGAGGATTGGCACAACATAATCTTTCTACTGTCATTTTACCTTGATTAAGCTTAGTAAATATCTACAATGGATTCCTTTTAATTATGGTAGTAAATATTTACCAGTTCATATAATTTAAATAAGCTAATACACGAAGTGGTTTCACTCATATCAAAACATTAAAACTCTATGAAATACAATGCAATAGTCTATTTAGTAATTACTTTACAGTTGTTTAATTAGTATGATCTCAGTGAAATCCCATTTTTACACAATATAAAAATAAAATATTTTCAAATTACGAATACACATAATTTTCCAACATATACAAAATTTTCCAACATATTTCAATGACGATCAAGATTAAAATTAATTGTAATAATATCTCATAGAAATTAATTGTAACAATTTCCCATAAGAATTGAATTTCCAATAGAAATTAATTGTAATAATTCCTGATAGAAATATTTAAATTAAATTAATTAAATTTTCATACTTTCATTGTTTTTTCTTTTTCAACTGACTTTGTTGTCAAATTGATACTGGAAAAATAGAAAATATTTGTAATATTAACTAAACCAATCAACTGCTTAAATTTATATTATTATTCAATTTACTAATTTTCTGTAATAGAGTCAATTCTTCACAATATTGCCCAATATATTTTATTAAGGATATCAACATAATTCTGAAAGGTGCTTGGATTATATAGGCATTGAACATCAGAGAATAGGCGGTAGAATAGAGATACACACTAGTGAAGACGATGGAGATTAAAACGAATGACTTATAAGTAATATAGAAAATCTTCAAAAATTCAAGAATTTTCCGGAAGAGTTGACAACTGCAAAATATTGGCAAATGCTGAGTGTTGTGTAACTTTTATATTGATTAATCTGACACATATGTAATTGACACAAATCAACACATTAATAAATCATTAGCACACCCTTCTCATTAATTGTTAATTCTCTATATACCAATATATGTATGACTTTAACATTTAATATTACTATTTTATTATATTTATATATTATGCAATAAACAGTTTATTTGATCATTAGTTGTTATTTGCTTTGTTCTTCAGTTTTAATAACATGAAAAATGACGTTAAAATTAGTTGCTATGATTTATAGTTAAAAAAAGAAAAGAAAAACAAATGAAATAATAAATGTTAAGGGTGTACCAAAAAGTCATGTAGAAATTTTAATATATTATTTGGCGTTTTGCATTTATTCAGAGTTAAATCGTCAAAATCATTCGTAATATATATAAATAAAAATAGAAGTAGGAAGTTTACATCGATTAATGAATGGTTAAGAAAGATTTTTATTGGTAAATAATTAATATTTTGTTCATATTGAGATTTGGATAAATCGTTTTAATAGAATTTAGTCACAAAACAAACATTTTTTATGTATTTATAGACGCGTCTATTTTTATAAAACAATGTTTTGATTACATAATAAAAAAAACTGAAATCAGTTGAAAAATATTTGTATTTACAAAGTTTGTCTACTAAGAACGTTCTTTAGCATGAAGGATTTTCTAATTTATGGAAAATCTAGGTCATGGTGACGGGGTGTTAATTGGCGGTGCCCATCTCCTTTATCACATGATATAAGGTAGTACTGGGTTACACAGTATCAGCAATAGAGATGAATACTTTATTTGATGCTACACAAGGAATTAATCAACAGTTTTCTTAAAAGTCATAGGTAGATTTGGACTATTGAATTTCGGATCCGCCTATACTTGAAGGGTGTCATGGCATTTTTAAAAGAAAGACAATATAAAACTTGGCAGCACCTATCTTCTTTTTAAGTAACATGAAAAATACTACATTTCATATTACCAATAACTAGAAAGTTATGAAGATCTGACATTTCGTCTTTCATTGTATCTCAGTGACGGTACCTATTTCCTCAGCAATAATTATGCTGTTGCTAATAATGCTTTTCAGTTTTCATGCTACCACCACCACCACCACCACCACCACCACCAACACCACCACCAGCAGCAGCAGCAGCAACAGAAAGTCCTGACCTGAAATACACTTACAATAGAAAATCATTCTTTTAATTGTTTTATTTTGAAGAAATATTATTTTTGAGTAAGTAAAATAGGAAATAATTTCATTTTTAGTCTTTATGACCTATCAACCCGGAAAGAATGCAGAAAGATGTTTATAAATTTGAAGGTTATAAATGCGAAATAAATAAAATAAAATAAAATTCGCATTGGGAATTATTTTAAATTATAATCTATAAATATATATATATATAAATGCAGTATGTATTCATGTATAACTATATTTTTGTGTGTAACACTTCATCAACATCACCAGGAAAATTCATTCTTGAGAGATAGACACTTCTTGTGATGGAATGCAAAGAAAATTTTATGTTATGTTATGCTAAGCAATTGAAGATACTGAATAATAATTAATATTATTGGTTATGTTTGTAAAATAAATATTGTATGTAGAAAAATAAACTTTTAAAGTAAGATATATATATATATATATATATATATATATATATATATATAAGATTGTCACTTAGCTGATTGATATTATTTTAAGCAACCCGACTCCAGAGTTTCGTAGGCGAACTTGCCTGTCCACCGTTCAGGGGGCATCAGCAACAGACTTATATATATATGCATGTATATATGTATGCATGTATGTTTGTATGTATGTATGTATGCATATTTGTAGGATGCGGAATACTATCGAAAAAAAAAAGTGGAGATGATGAGATAAAAATGAAAGGACTTACAGACGACGCGTTTCACCGCTTCTTCAGTTCGGAATGAAAGACAAAACACTGTGTAAGATTTTAGAGAATAAGAATAAATTAAATTACCTTATCCGATCCAACGACCGGAGACCAGAAAGTGTTTGTTATGTCTGTTATATATATATATATATATATATATATATATATATATATATATATATATATATATATATACACGCGTACACAGACATATAATTAAATTAAGAAACAGGCAACTTTAACTATAATCATATGTACACTTAAAGTTGTCTGTTTCTTAATTTAACTAATATTTTCTGTTTTTACATTCAGATCTCTGGATTACATCCTCCTTGAGATTATCCATACGGATTACCAAATACTTTTTAACTAACAATCTCACTATATATATATATATATATATATATATATATTAGAGCCATTGTTGTTTGTTGGATTTGAAATCAGCCGACACTAAGTAGATCTCGTTTTTTTCTCTATTAGATCATAGTGCATTGTGCTATTATTGCTTTTACTATGATCGGTGATATTGTGTATGGTCCTGATATATATATATATATATATATATATATATATATATATATATATATATATATATATATATGCGTGTGTGTGCTCGCATGTATTAAAATATCCTTTCATTTAATTTAGTTGTTTCAAGGGACATTTGTTTGCTTTATTTAATTTTGTTTTAAGTTTACTTAAGTAAACATTAATATTCAGAAATTATTTAGCAGAATAAAATACAAACTCAAATAAAGTTTTTGATATTTTATAACTACAATGTAATTGAAATGCTTTTAAATATTGCCATTAAACTATACATGTAATCATGTTTGAATATGA
>CAHIKZ030005486.1:855000-1012500 GCA_903632075.3 Acanthosepion pharaonis | reverse complement strand
ATATAATACACATTAAATAAAGTATATCTAGGTACAAAGAATTCATCCAAACAAGTGTTGATAAATTCAAAATAATTCAACATAAATTTGTGGTGTTTTTGTGTGCATATCAAAATCTCTACTGCATGAAGTTTTTTTTATTTGTATATACACCATCTTGTGAAATACAATAAAATTTAAACAGTTATTTTTGTGTGAATTTAACTGAACTTTTTCAAATAATGTAAATTATATATATATATATATCATTATTATTATTCTATTATAAGATATTATAACAAAAACATGTTGAAATCGCTACACAATATCTTTCGTATTTCGGCACTATGTTGTGCCTCTTCAGGCGATGATAAGTGATTGGTCTTAGGAAGGTTAACCACAAAATCAGGTTTATGATCCTTGCTAACTCTGTTGCTGCTTTCAACATGTTTTTGTTATAATATCTTATAATTAACTAACTTACTAACTAACTAACTAACTAACTAACTAACTAACTAACTATATATATATATATATATATATATATATATATATATATATATATATATATATATATAATGTATGTGTATGTAGGAGTATATATGTGTGGAAGAGTAAGAAAGAGAGGAGGAGAGAGAAAAGGTAGCCCTATTTATTTATATTGAATCTACAGCATATGCAAAACAATTTTTCACTGTTACTACCATGGCTTACGATGACAGCTGAGAAGTGCTGCCTAGAACGTCGGTTGCTATTTACATCGCTGTCAGCACGGCAAACTGTGTTTACATACATTGTTTGCTCTCTGTACAAATTCAACAAATGTACATGAATGCAATTTATTTTTCGTCGGATGGTATTCACTGATGTACCTCGCTATGTACGAACTTTCGTGTCAAATGATATTTTCATTATCCAAGTTATCATTGGGAGCTGGGGTCTATACCACCGAGCTCACATTAAGTAAATCGGGATAAAGCCGAGTATACCATCGCTTCAGAAGTCTACCTTGCTTTGAACTGTAAATATTCTGGTGTTATCTGTTTGAGGTCGTACGACATGATGAAGAACATACATAACGCAAAAACTCCGGTTGGAAAAGAAAAACTGCCTGGAATTAGTTATGTCGGGAAAGATAAACCTCTACTACAGTATGTCCAATATCCACCGCCGACGTCGTGGACGAACCATATTGAACCCATTACTTTTAGAGCGACTTTCGTCTACGTATGTATATATGTGTGTGTGTGTGTGTGCGCGCAGGTTTATGTGCGTGAATATATATATATATATATATATATATATATATATATGTATGTATGTATGTATGTATATACGCGTTATATTTATAATATCAATTAAATATGAAATTCATTCTTGTCCACATATTAGTTGACAATACCTGTATACTTCACCAAGAAAGTAATAAAGTGAAACTAGAAATTCTTGAAGTTATCTTTATTAAAACATTAAAGTTAATATTAAAACCAACACTTAATAAAATTAATTATGATTATAGTACAAATATTCTGAAAAGCTTATAGTACATAATTTATAAAAAATTATCTAAGTTACAACTAATAGCTTAAAAACAAATAGATTTTATCCTTCCTTAATAATCCAATTATTAAATAAGTTTACACTAAAATTATTAATTTGACGTCACGTGCATATTCATTATTGTATTAATTCAACCACAAAGAATTTCTCTTAATTAATTTTAAAATCAGTGTTTGTGTATTTGCGCATGACCGGAACTGTTAACGGTTTAACCACAAAAGCAAAAACTTGTTTTGGATAAACACAACGATTTGTCTTAAAGCCATGATGATATTGGAAAATATCGAAAGTAAATTGTTTAATAAGACATATATATATATATATATATATATATATATATATATATATATATATATATATATATATATATATATATATATAGTCAATGTATCTAATAGTTAAATGTATCTAATAATAGTCAATGTATCTAATAGTCAATGAGTCTAATAGTTAAAATTTGACGGCTAAATTTAAGTAATTTTGCAAGTGATTTGCTTATATTTACTGTATTAGTAATCTAGGATATTTTTATGTATACAATCAAACCTATTGTCTAATGTAAAGAAAGCCTTTTACTTTTTAACTGATTGAAAGTAAATCTATTTAAAAAAATCTAGACAGAAATAAAAGAAATTGTTAATATATATCAAATTTGTGTTTTTTATATATATAGATATTTCATTATATGTAATTCATAAATTGTCTATGCATATTTAAACACTACGTTAAAATTCTTCTTAAATAAAAAATATTCGTATTTTTCTTGATGAGTACGTTTTGGATGCATGTTGCATTATATTATCTTTTTAGTTTTTTTGTTATTTTAGTTGGCCGAACAGCTTTCTATAACTGAGTAGTAAAGCACACCGGATCGAATGGTGGTTTCTCCTACAAAAGGGAAGCAGGTTCGATCTCTGACAGAGAGCAGATTTCTTTTTAAAGATTTTTCGAATGCGCAGGCCGGTAGAAGTAATACGATATAAATAAAATAAATGAGTGATTATTTTATTTTATTTATTTAAATTTAATATAACTGTGTATTGCCGTCGAGTCGGTATTATTAACATCTTATATGGTTGTTCCATATTTTTTATTTTAAATGGTTAATTTGTATACACTGGTTTCTTAAAGAAGCCTTTTAATTATCAACTACAAAATCTATGTTACAACTAGCTATACATTTGATTATCTCCCACCCGGCACTTAGCTTCTTATGGAAAATTGAACAACTTATATTTGTCATCAATGTTGCCACTCGCTTACAATTTCATATCTGCTAAAATGACCTTGTCTGAGATTCTATTTCAGGGTACATTATTATGCTACATTTAAATTCCTTTTTTTAAGGTTAATTTTGAATTTAGCGTCGGTCTGATACCTAATTGGTTAATCAAGCCTTATTTTAATTCTGATTTTGTTTTCTCTTTTGAAAAAAGACGAGGTATTTTGAAATTAAAATTAATCATCTACGCCTGAAGAGGAACAAGAATAAATGAAAGAAATAGGCAAAAACAAGTAAAATAAATTATTCTAAACAAAATAAGTAAATAAACTAAGTAAATAATAGACAAATTAACAAATCACGCCCACCAAAATAACCGTTTGAATAATACAGTAGACTACCTACAATGCAATAGACTACCCACGATGCATCACTGATCTGTACATATAAAAATCGAGCAAAGCACGTGGTCTGACGATTGCGTTTAGCATGAAACAGACTGTCGCCTCTCGGTGCTGACTTCAATGTCCACTTCATATATATATATATATATATATATATATATATATATATATATATGCACGCACACAATAGGCAGGAGAGTTTCTCTATAGTGGTTAAATGAGAGCAGTTTCGTTTTGGTGGCATTAAAATTTACAAGTCATTTCCTGTCCCAACTAATCACTGATTGAAGATCTTTTTCAAGAGCAGCGGCCAGGTTAACATTGTCAACTCTAATGGATCTGCTATCGAAACAGAAGTAAATAGTGTAGGTACTCAGTGCTTTGAATTGATTGAATAGAGGAGAGATTGAGAGGTTGATGTTGTTCAGCACACTCTTGCAGAGCCGCCAGTAATCTCTAGAACCGGACTTGTGAGAGGCTATACGTTGTCTCATTTTATCAGCAAACAGTAACTTCGCTTTACTCATTACAAGCGGAGACAAAGAGACGTCTGTTGCAATCAGACGTGTCGCTCTGGTACAACCGAAAGAAGTAATGCAGGTGAGAACCAAGGACATAAATGGGGTTTAACTTGGTATTTCCTTGCTGGAATAAAAACATCGATGCCGGCTTTTACCCAGATGAACAGGATGATTAAAACTGTATTCCAAGGGACATCACGAAGGAATTCACGAAACGAGTCCCAACGTTGATAACAGAAAGATATTCTGTTGGGAGGGTGTTCTTGTTTGGTGGGCGGGGTGGTTCAGAAAGTGATGTTTACAGACATTACTACATGATCAGAGTTGCCAAGTGAGCAGAACTGCAAAGTACGACATTAGTCCGGAATAGAGGTCAAAAAAAGAGATCTAGAAGAGAAGCGTGTTCATCAAGGTTACTGGGGAAACACGTGGGGAAGTCCATCATTTGCGTGAGAGATTGACTGATTGAGAAGTTAAGGGTTTGGATACCAGCGGAGCCAGTGACAGAGTGTTTAAGCCAGCTAGCACGGTGGGCATTAAAGTCACCGAACACAAATATATTTGCAGACGGGTATAGGGAAAGAGCCGAGTCTATATTATCAGAAAGACTATCTAGCATGCAACAGTCATGAGAGAAAGGGGGGAAAGTAGAAAAGATAGCTGACTGAGTTAAGTAGAGACAGACAGAGAGACATGTAAGAATGGTGTGGTGATTCAAGAGAGATTTCCATAGCCAACGGATGATGTTCATGCACATAAACTCCCAGGCTATACATGTGCATATTATAGTTCTTACTAAGAAGAAGATAGCCAGAAGTTGGTATGGATACCACGAATGTTGGACAAAGGAAGATTGAGGGGTTTAGGTGATTTTTGTTTGGCTGGTTTAGATTTATATCTTTGGTATCTTATAGTCATGGTGTGTTGTTTTGGTAAAGAAAGGTTCAGAGTAGTAGTAGCAGTCGGTCGTCTAATGTAACATGTGCAAGAAGGAAACTGGCGCAGACAGCAACATAGTGTGGCCTAGTGGTTGCCCACCGCAGGTGCTTGCAGTGACACCCTTCTATGCGCGACATGGCAATGAAAGAACCCCGATATTATGCAGCTCTTGGTCAAAGCAGCCTCTCAAGACGTTACGTAAGAGTTTGGGCTCCTAACTACCAGTTGGGAACAGCAACAAGAAAAACTGCCAACCTGGTACTCAGCATGGAAAGACCCTGCCACCGCCCTCACATATCACAAAATATTAATGACAGAACCACTCTTTAGGCCCGAGAAAAAGAAAGAAACCGGGAACCCTTTCTTAAACAGGAAACAAGATATGAGCCTCTACTCCTGTTCAAGAGAAAGGGGAGGAGTATGGATCGGGCGATAGTAAAGTCTATCTACTCCTATTTAAAAAAGACAAAAACAAAAAACACAAACAAAACAGGCGAAACAAACAAAAAATGCAGAAACAAAAAATAAAAACAATTAAAAAACAAAAACAACCAAACAAAAATCCGTCCTGGTTCTGATTTCCGATCTGTAGAGTCAATCAGCGGCCATAGAACATAGAGGAGGTTATAGAAATGGGGTAACAAAATTGTTAAACCTCACACTGCTCAGTGTGGTAGTGTAGCAGTGAACTTGACACGTTATGGACAGAGCAGACTGACATCGTTACAATGGTGCTTTGATACAATTACGGCAACTTTGAGGTGATTTTTTTTCCATGGCCGAAAGCATACAACTATCTCACACTTGGGACCGGAAGTAATGGTCGGGTGGAGGAGGATTGTTTTACTTAAACCACTTTTCTTTCGGCCTCTATCAACGGAATTCGAGTTCTTCCCATATACCAAGAAAAAATCAATCAAGCACAAACGAGTGGCACGAGAATTGAAATATACATACATACATACATATATATATATATATATATATATATATATATATATATATATATATATATATATATATATATATATATATATATATAAATCCATGAAGACAGGGAAGAAAAA
Source organism: Acanthosepion pharaonis (assembly GCA_903632075.3). NCBI lineage: Eukaryota > Metazoa > Mollusca > Cephalopoda > Sepiida > Sepiidae > Acanthosepion > Acanthosepion pharaonis. Next base: position 1,006,808 of record CAHIKZ030005486.1, on the reverse strand, counting down.
ATAAAATAAAATTCGGGAATAGGATGATATAGAAAAATGATACCCCCCAAAAAAAAAAAAACAAGTAGCCAACAAAGAACGTAGGTGTGTAATATTAGTCTGGTAAAAGTCACAATTAGTATCGAATTCGCTGTACGTATTTGTTCGCTAAGCTTGTCTCAGAATGGTACAAGAATGCAAAATTAGGGAAACCATCTACCATCGTTATTTTCTCAGTTTGTTATCTCGCTAAAAATTAACTTCCGATAAATAGTTTTTTACACAACATTAAGCATTTTCTGCCTACTGTTGGCTTCAGGCCTGCCCTGAAATTTTAGAACATAGAGAGTAACTTCGGCCCGTAACGAAATTGTCAAAGGGCTTAAATTTAGTTTCCTTTTCCTAGACTGGTTCTCTACCCTAGTATATATTTGGAGATGGAGACAAGGAGAAAAGGTATATTCAGGCAAAGGCCTGAATATACCTTTTGACTTGAACGTATATACCTGGGGTTGAAGTCAACCAGTTTCATTTTCCATGTCGACAACAATTACGTTGCATGCACATACACTATCTATCTATCTATCTATCTATCTATCTATCTATCTATCTATCTATCTATCTATCTGCACAAGTTAGACCTTTATCTATCGGACTTTCAATGCCTTGCATACAGAGTTGATTCATCCGTCTCCCCTTCGTGTTCCATCGATAAAGTTCCAATCAGACAACATCTCCTTCAGAACTATTATTTGGTGGAACAGTTTCCTTGATCGCTACAATCTTAAACATTTAAAGTTTAGGGTAAACCGTTATCTATCATACATGTCCTCATAATGTGCACTTCTTACTTCCTCAATTTACGCAACAGCCTCATTCAGTAATCCTGTACTCTGAGTGGCTCTTGGGCCTTGTATTGGGCGAATGATAATATATATAAAAATATCTATCTATTTATCCATCTGACTGTGCTTACCATACGTCCTGATTTGGCCAAGAATACCATTTTGAAGATTCTGTTCTGATTATATAAACTTACTGTACAGCGGCATATCAATTCTTTAATGGGTCATTTAATGTCGAATTTTAATTTTCTTGGGGGCATTAGTAATTTCTTTTACAAAAATGTATTGCTCGTAGTATGTTTGTTTATTTACAAAAAAATATTGCTGGTAATTTTTTTACTATGAAAATGTTTTGCTGGTATTTTTACCATAAAATAAGTATTTTTAATACATTCATAGTGTTTTGACCCCAATTTGTGGGTTACCTATTTGCTGGAACCGTAACAGGTGCTACCACCACGGTTCAGGGTGAACCTGGGAACAACAAGAGGTGGGTTCCATACTCCTCGAAAACTCTCTGCCTGATGTAGTTTATCGTCATACTCAGGACGATTCTGTAGTTGTATTTGTAAGTGTGCTGTTGTTGGTTAATGTAAACACTTTATATTATGTAAGAAAACTGAACCTATAATAAAAACTGAAACTGTCCCTGGTTTGAGGCTTGGAAAACATGGTGTGCGCATGCGGGACTATGCGAACAATGGAAAAGAACGGAGAATAAGAGGAAAGAAGCCAAAAAAAAAAAGAAAGGTAAATAAGATAGAAAGATCGAGTGTAAGACAAAAAAAAAAGAAAAGAAATAAGAGTTCAAGTTAAAGTTAAAAGAAATAAAGAAAAAAGAAAGAAAAAAAGATGTTCAGAGAATGTTTATCGAAATAAAAAAACGGAACCAGAATCGAAAGTAAAAAGTGAAAAAGAATATTTTGGTGAGGTGGCCCAACATTAACTCACAAATTTTCAAGATCATCATGAATATTCACGAAGAAAGCTCCGGTTTGGAAGAAGCCTACGACCAAAAGATTTTGTCATCGCATCATTCCTTGTCTTCAGCTCAGATTTTGTTTTATAGTGGGTGCGGGAGTATTTTCCTCACTTGAAGCTAACATGAATAATTTTATGCAACAACTCTTTCTTATTTGCAAGAACTTTCTTAGTTCAAATTGGTTTTATTTCAAAATAAAGTTCAAACTGCGTATAGATTTCGGCTTTATATATATATATATATATATATATATATATATATATATATATATAAAAAATGGGAAATCAGCCGTTTCCGCTACATTGGTTTCAATATTTCAGTATTATCAGACGATTTTGGTCAATTGAATATATATATATATATATATATATATATATATATATATATATATATATATATATGAATTTAAAAATTATAATGCGTTTTATATTAAAACAACTGATACATCGATGATGCTTGATTGATATATCACACAATACTATTATTTTCTCTTGTAAATAAACGAAACAATATTGAACATAAAATTTAATTTACTTATGAAACAGAAACAAACAACAAATTACCGTTTCTCGATGTTATATTAAACCACATTGATAATGATCTCAAATCCACATGATGAAAAATTGAAAATATCTTTAAACTTCTTGAGTATACTTATTATTTTATAAATTACAACAAAATGTAATGCTTACTTTTACAAGCTTTCTACAAAAACAAAATAGAAAATAAGAAAAAATAACAAAAAGTCAAAAAAGAAATAGCAAAAAACCAAAAAAACAAAAACAAAAAGAAAATAACGCATATAATCTTAACATGAAAGCTAAACATGAAATAGTATGTACCAGCTCTGTACGACTATAAGTGAAAAGAATTTGACCAATCCAAATCTATTACAACAACTTCAAAAATAATAAAGTTTTAAACGCAAAACAAAGTTATAACGTTAAACCTTAAGTAGGAATATACAAAATAGGCTGCACACTGTCCCAAAAATACGTGAGTGCAACATCTAAGAATTTAGATTAAAAATTATATAGAAAAATCTAAAACAAAACAATACACTCATTACCTTTGTTGTTCGTCATAAATCTGACCATAATATCGACTTAAATTCTGATTAAAGTAGAAAAATATTTATTCAGATGACAATGTATTAAAAATGCAAATAATTTCAGATCCTTCTACAGCAAATTTATGTCTAGGATCACACAAAATATGTCTTGTTTTAATACAATGTATGATAATTATAAACAATAAAAAAGAAAAGAGATAAAAATTTACGATCATCCCCATCTTTGTTGTCATATTCACGATGTTTTGGCCATTATAGATGAGGTTGAAATAATAGATAGAGAATATCACTGGAAAATGCGATAACTTAAGGAATCAGCACATATGTTAGGCCACAAAAATCTCCTAAACCGGCCAAACAGAGAAATAAATATAATATGGAAACCAGTAATACGGGGTGCAAGGGAAAAGCAATAATAACAACGAAATTGCAATATGAGCTCTAGTAAATATGATTACTGTGACATTAAGTTTATAAGTCTCAAAAATTCACACACTGATCAAGGACACATGGCCCAGTGGATAAAAGCTTTGGTTGGATCCAATGACTTGACCCAAAGACTTCAATACCTGGCTACTGCAGGGGTGAACAAATCTTTGAGAGTTGAGTTAAAGGGAGATAACGGAGACATTCGAAAGAGGTATGGCATGTGGAACTAGAATAATCTACTCCGGTCGACGAAATAAATTGTTCAGTTCGAAATTCCATTCATCTGAAGAAGGCCGAGGCTTAAAATGGCCGAAACCTTGTGAATATGGTAAGAAAGATGAGGACGACAGTCTGAACAATGTAAATAGTGTAAATAATTACAATACCTCATCTCAGAAATATAGACAGAGATGAAAATCTAAATTTGATAGTGTCAGATTAAAATTTAGAAAAAAATCTACCATTAAAATTTGAATGTTGGGCGTCTCTATATTTATATATACAGGGTGATTGAAAAGTAACTCCCTATTTTATGTGTGATGGACTCTCCCGTCTAACTATAACTTTTATAAGACGGAAGAGTCCATCATACATGAAATAGGATAGTTACTTTTCCATCACCCTGTATATTATAGCCAATCATTGTTACAGATACCTGATCAGGAACATTTGTTTTTGTTCAACACCCACGGAGCCCACATAGGATTTATACTGTAACTATGCTGAGCGGACCATAGTTACAATTTCTGGGAGAGAGCGCGAAATTTATCATGATCAGCAGTTTGAACAACGATCATGATGACTCATGCTAGCAGAATATCGAACAGTTCCGTCTACCCAAATTCATTCACAAGGCTTGGATCAACTTGGAAAGTGAGCGTTCTAACTATTCAATGCATAAATATAATATTTTCAAATATGCCTGCATATAGAGAGAGGTTGGAGACAAAATTACGATGGAGAGAGACGGATGTGTTGGCTAGATAGTAGGAGACAATGAGGAATATATTGTAAAAATTACGACACAGTGAAACTTTTTGTGGTAAGAGAAAGAAAGAAAAAGTAGAAATGAAAAATAAAAGAGAAAATATTCATGGATCCCTTATTACTTATTTATATATAAAACTGATTCATGTTTGTATAATATTTTAATATGGTCGGGTAACTAGGTTTCTAAGGGATTAGGAAAAGAATGAGAAGATACAGGCAAACAGTAAGAAAAGAGTAGAGATAATGGATAATTCTAATAGTCAACACTCGTGCAATTACGACGAATCTATGTATACTCCACTCACTTCGGAGATTGTTTTCTCGTTAGCAAATTTCGAGGCTAAAATTGAATTTAATATTTAAGGTGTCTAATTTCTATGATGAAAAATTGCCATTATTTGCGTTCAGTTTAACGTTTCATTTTTGTTGTTGTTGATAACAACATTTCAGCCGTTGTGCCCTCCGGCCTTCTTTAGATGTTCACCGATCTGTGTAACCATCAAGAAATTTCAAACTGAAATTTTTATTTAATCTACGGGGAGAGAGTGTTCTCGTTCCGCTGTCTATGTCTAGGGATATCTCATCTTGTTCTCATTTAGAACTACCCCAGTTATTGATCGCGCAGTTTCCACTGAAGTAATTGTTCCAGCAATTGAACTAATAATTATTATATCACCAAATACACAAACCAATGTTATTCTTCCGAATGTAAATAAGTAAATAAAGTGTTTCGTCTACTAATTTATTGTTAAATGTCACCACACGGCTAATGATTTTTATTCTAATTTACTTTTTATTCTAATATAGTTTGAAATCTAGTAGAGGTGTAAATAGATAGTAAGTGTCTAGAAGCAAAATCGGAGCTGTCATGTCTACACGAAAAAGAAAATCGTGAGTGAAATCAGTCATTTGTTGACTTCAAAAGATTAACTCAGATAAACATGATGGAAATTTAGTCAATTCCTATTCTTTCTTGGAATGTAACGATGGCGATTGGTCATCAGATGAAAGTGTTGCGCTTGTGTGCGGATAACGACGATACATTGATAACGAGCAAAGGAGTTGCCTATCTTTTTAGAAGAAAAAACAAGGTATATGTTGGTAATTCACTGACTATATTTTGGGCTAAAATATCTGGAAAATTAAGGTATGTGATATAATAAATATATGTAAATAGGAGTCTAATAATTTTACAACTTTTATGTAATGATGTTATCTTCGAAAACGCGCTTGCAAAGAAAGATGCAATGAAAAATCAAACAAGGGAATGAGTATTTTAAAACCTATTGGTGAATTCTTGACTACTATAAATTCTCGGTATTTTTATAATTCACATAGAATAAATATAACCCCGAAAAACAATCATGCAGATAATCAATATTCGACTCACATGCAAGAGTGATTGAATTATGCTACTTCTTCAATATTTATACTAATAATATTTTTTAGGATATTTACAAAATATCTTAAGCCATTATCGATCTATTTAAACTTGTATATATGGGCATATAAAAAGGAGAATAATTGCAAAGATTCATAGAAATTACAGGAAATCCTTTATTACAGAAACCAGGAAGCGCTTTATTAAATAAATCTGGACGAATTTTATTATATATCAGGAAGGGCGTTATTTAAAAAATTAACAAACATTTTATTAAAGAAATCAGAAGTAACTTTATTAGTATAATCAAGAACTTTATTAAAGAAATCAGCAAAACCTTATTATAAATCCAGGAAACAAATTAGGAAAAACATTATTAAAGAAATCAGAAAGAACTTGATTTTAGTAACGAAATCAAGGGGCTCTTTATTAAAAAATCAGAAAGCCCTTTATTAAACTTGATAAACTTGAGTGACTCTCGAGTCTTATATTGTATGAATTTAAGTATTTTTCCCATATTCTGTCTTTTCTGCTTGATCAATTTCAAAACTTTTACTTGAATTAAGTCGAAAAAGATTTTCGTTGCTAATATCAAGGGAATATATCCTCCAGTCGGCTGATTACGGTTTCTTCTTGGTCATTGTGATGATTTCTGGCTCATGTTGGTGGAATGATATCACCAAGTGAATCAAATCGAGACACACTGACATTTAATCTTTGTTAATTTGTTCAACAAAATTTTTTTTATCTATTCGTTATACAGGATCCTCCTTGTCAGGAAGCAGTGTATCAATATGCTTTCTATTTAACTCTTTGCCTTCAGTTATTGCCTTCAATTTCCCGCCATGTTAGAAAAGATTCGCCAAATACAAATTTGCCCACCAATTACGGCTTTTGTTAGCGTTGGATTCACATGATGTCAATTGGTTTCTTCATATCGATTTGAAAGAAAAAATAATTTGCATATTCATAGGTAGCCAAACCGTTTTTAATTTGCATATATTACTGACAGAGTTATTAAAATTCTCCGAGTTAATAAAAATTTTAAAAAATATGAAAAAATATATAAAGAAAGGTAAAAAAAGAAATCTTTAAAAAGTATTTGAAAATTTTCACTTACCAAAATATCAACTACTTTTATTCGTGTGTGTCTTTGCCAAGATGGTCAGATTTGACAGCACATCTATACATATTTACCAAAGTTCATAAATATTAAATATGTGCATGTGTCTGTGTGTGTACATACTGTAAGAGTGTGTGTCAAAGAGTGTTCCCTGGAGGCAGTATGAGACTACATTTACGTATATATCTCTCAGTCTCTTTTGTCATGTGCATCTAAAAAAAATTAGCCTAATTTGGCACAAGACCCCTCTGATGGGACACCCAGTGAAGACTGAAGTAACACACAGTGTGGCAAAGTAGCTTGTTAGTCATTAGTCTACAACAGGTGCTCCAAGTAGATATGAAATAAATTTAGCTAGTGAAGCGCCTAATTTGCAAGACTGTTTATTAAGATTAGATTTAATTGGGTACACAGCTACAGAGTACCTTTGGCATCTGGTGTGGATCGAACCCATAATATGTACAAATATAAGGAATACATTCTATTTTCCTCTGTTTCTCAGCACAACAATTGTACCATTGTGCATGTTTTATTTTAATTTTATTTATTTTTTGCAGTGGGAGTTGAGGTTGGGAGGGGCATCAATTTTAAACACGCATGCGCGTGTTGCGTGTCTGACAATTGGAGAACAATGCCGGTTTGGTGATTAAAATATATTGTGTGAGCACACAAGAAAATAACGGCACAACTTTCTTCTGTCCTTCCCCTCCTCCCAATTCCCGCCAATTTTTCCAATCACGCCGTTATCTTCGTCGAGCACACTTTCATAATAAAGTCGATATCGATAATTAAGATAGGAAAGTGAAACTGAATTCAAATCGTCACTAGATGGCGCCACTGACAAAATCGGTAGCGCGAAAAGAAACGAGGCCGGTGAAAACGAGAGGAAGCGAGACTCTCGTATGCTAATTAGATTTTAGAACCCAGCGCTGATCTCATGAGAATCCGCCGGCTCGAAAATGGAAAGATATGACTCTGATTATCCTCTTCAATAATGACAATTGTTGATTTTTTTTCATTCAGTCTTGGTTTCTTTTTTTATACGTTCTGAGTGAAATAAGTGGACACAGACGCGGAGCCGCGTGATCACAAGCAGACGACATCATTTTGTTCACTATTAATAGGTTTTATAAACATTCACTCGTACTAAACACTGGTGTTAGAGTTGCTCATGCGCTTTTTTCGATAGTTTCACATAAAGCAATTATAATAAAGCTACTTCCTTCCACAATCAATTGTAAGTTAAGACCTGCCGATGCATGAAAAAAAAAAAAAAATGAAATCGACTGACAAGGTACAGCGATTAAGCTTTTTATTTAATTTTCCTTGTGTTCGTACAAGTGTTTTCTTTTCTAGACACAAAGTGTGTAAAAAATTCTACTGTTCTGCATATCAGAATGTTTTCGGCTATACTTTTAGCCATTATCAAAAATAAAAATCGTCCTTGATAATGGCTAAAGCAAAAGCAGAAGTGCTCGGATATGCAGAACTTTTGGATAGTTTTTACACCATTTGTGTCCAGAAAAGAAAATTAAATAAAAAGTTTAATCGCAGTAACTTGTCAGTTGTCGTTAACGTAACTTGTATAAAAGAGGATTGCTGCTCAAATACACAATATATATATATATATATATGTATATATATATATATATATATATATATATATATATATATATATATATATATAATAAATACATTCTGGTTTCTGGTCAATGGATCTGATAAGCTAATTTATTGCCTCTGTAATCCTCAAAAGTTCTTACACACAGTTTTTACATTCCGACCTGACGAAGCCGAGACCAACGGACTTCATTTTTTTTTTTTGCATTCCTATAAATTGAATACAAAATTAAATAAAAGATTAATCGCAGTACCTTGTCAGGCGTCCTTAATGAAACGTGTATAAAAGACGAATTGCTACCCACAATCATATATATATATAAATATAGGGATTTTTAACTGCTTCGCAGCTCATCAGTGTGGCTAGACATCCGATTGCCTTAAGCCGAGACCGAAACCCAACTGATTTGCTATCAGTCGGAGATTTTACCCCTAAGCCGCGATGAATGCGAATTTAGATGCAATTATATTTAGACAAACACGCCAGTGTCCGGAGAACTCGATTCGTCTTAACGAAGAGTCTTGCATCAGCAGCAGTGATAGTCCCCGTTTACAAATTCCATTTTCTCCCCGAAGAAATCATCCGAATTTTTTTCAGAAGCATGTATATATATATTGTCATCCACATTTTTAACTGTTTCGCTGTTTCAGAGCGAGATATATATATATATATATATATATATATATATATATATATATATATATATATATATATATATATATATATATATATATTCTGTATTTAGGCAGCGATCCTCCTTTCATGCACATTTCATTGAAAACAACAGACAAGGTGCTTTTATGTAGTTTTTATACAATTTCTCATGCGATCTAATCATTTTTTACTTTTCGGATGATAAATTATATAAAAACTGTCCGAATGTTCTTTTTATCCGAGCGCTTTCGGCTATACATTTAGCTGTGAAAATTAGAAATAGTTAGTTGTATGTATGTATTATAAAATGTTTTCTTTTTTTTGTTTCAAAACACGGTCAAGATATTATGTCCATGTTCAACGTTAATATTATTAAGTATTGGCCTTTTTTTTGCACGTAGATGATGCTATTATATTAGTGTTGTCGACAAGTATGTTACGAATAGTCTCCGCTAGGTATCCATGAATATTTAAATGAGATCTAATTGAGCTATTGTCAGAAAGGTGTGTATATATATATATATATATATATATATATATATATATATATATATATATATATATATATATATATATAATATATATATATATATATATATATATATATATATATTTTATATATATATATATATATACTTTATTATATGATATTACAATCGAACATATCTCATCCGTTATTCACTTTCACTTACAACCACTTGATGAGATGCTTTGATGGGCATCGAAACATGGATACATTGATGTAACGAGTACATATATTCAATTTTAATATCCTATAATAAAGAATTATTGCTCTACTATTGCATCGAGCCCCATTTTTAAATTAATGTATGGATGTTTGAATTTTAATTTAATTCTTTCTCATTTCATTCGGTTATATATATATATATATATATATATATATATATATATATATATATATATATATATATATACGCATATGGATAGATACATATAGACTTTTTAAACATAAAATTATTTACTAATTACTAACAGTGTGCGACATCATTTAGCTGCCAGTTTCGTTTATTTTCTTCAACCGATGTTACCATCAATTTGTAAGGATGTTCTTCCTCCAAACTAGATTAATCTAGTTATTGACAGTTTTAAATGCCGATGTAACATTGTTATAATCAGTCAGAGTTTGAAAGTAAGAATAGCACAGTCTGTACCACCCAAATTTGAAACGGGCAATGTGATAATAATGTCAATACATCTTGGTCTGAACAGGTGAACACTTATTAAGTAAACCTAAATGTGACTCGTCCTATGCGAAAAATATGTTCTCTGTTTTAAGTAAGGTACATTCAAAGTTCCATCTGAAAGTCCCGGAAACGATATAAGTAAAGTCACTATAGGCATTCCTCTGTACGCACAAGTGTGGCTTTTGGGTCAGTATAGTGTTCACCTTCATATTACTTATGTATTATAATGTCTTTGTTTTTGTTTGTTTTAATCGTAGTACTCTGAAGAGCTTGGAACGATAACCGTTTATTTGTTTCTTATTTTTAAATATTTTCTTTTTTTCGAATTACCTTTGGATTAAGAACAGTTTTTTTTTCTTGCATTTCATTTCCATATTACATTATTATATGCCTGTTTTTACTGCAGTCATAGATACATTATATGCCTTAAATATACCCCTTATATATATGCCCATATATACATACATACATGTGAATATTTCTTCTTCCTATATTCATAGATAGATATAAACAGATTGAATCTATATTTCTTAGATGAGGTATTTTAACTATTTACTTTGTTCGGACTGTTTTCCTCATCTTTAATGCCAAATTCTTCCGTTGATATTAGTTGGAATTGTCCCGAAGGATACATGGTCTAATGGATAAAATCGTTGGTTGCGTGATCCAAAAGTGACCTAATCCAGAGTTGCGAGTTCAATACTTGGCCACAGCGGAGAGAACAAACATTTGGAGAGTTGAGTTACCAAAGGGAATTAACTGAAATTGAGATATGCATGGCACGTGGAATTAGAACAATCTCTCCCGTGATCTAAATAAAGGATTCGGTTCGAAATTCCAGCTATTATTACCTGAAGAAGGCTAGAGGGTATAAAGGCTAAAACTTCGTGAACATGGCAATAAAAATGAGAACAACAGTCAATATAGTGTAAATAGATATAGATAGATAGATAGAAACAAGTTTATAAATACATATGCAGTTAATGCTGAAAAATTTGTAATTTCATTAATATTTTCCTGAATGGAATGTTTTACAACCTAAATGGACATGTAAAGAGAGAAGACGTATGAGTGAAACAATAAGAATATAGAGAAAAAACCTCTCTTTTTAGATCTGTCTTGGTAAATAAAGCGCATTCTCTTAATGAAAATATTAACGAAATCACGAATTGTACAGGCGTATGAATACTTTCAGGGTCAACTGATGGTTGACTGCATGCATAAATTGAATGGCTTTCAAGAATTATAATATATACATTTGAGTAAGATGTGAAAACACATTGAGCGTAATAATGAAGAATTTCATCATCTTAACATTTCTGGCATTTGTAGTTAGGCCGACGCACACTGGTCGAAAGTTAATGCTGGAAATAACAAAGATAAAGATACGCGTCGGAATAATTCTCAAATGTAAATGATTTTGAACAATTCTTGAAATGTATTGGTGTTTTCGTTTATTTTGCACAAAGTTTTATTGGAATACTTTCTGTTTCAGTCAAGCGTGAGGACGAAACGATATCGTCGAGCCAAGACATTCCTTCAATGAAGACGAAAAAACCACGTAAAGCTCGAACAGCGTTTACGGACCACCAACTTCATTGTTTGGAGAAGTCGTTCGAACGGCAAAAGTATCTCAGCGTCCAAGACCGAATGGAATTGGCAGCAAAGCTCAATCTCACAGACACACAAGTGAAAACCTGGTACCAAAATAGGCGGTAAGTAAAATATTATTTATAATTTTCATCCAGAAAACACACGCAAAGCAGCAAAAAGGAACTTTTTTTTTAAAATAACTTGTTAATATTTTATGAATATTTTGGATTCTTCAATCTGAGATTTTGAGATCGGGTGTAGTCAAATATATTATAAATTATTTCATAATCTGCATTTCTTTTTGGCCGTCTGAAGTAGCCGATATCGCACAATATACTAATACAAACGGATCAATACGTATCTCAATCATTGAACAAAACAGAGAGAAAGCTCATTAGTCATGAGTCAAACATTTTCTTACAGTGAAATTATAGAATAAGGCTAAGTGAAACATTTGACGGTAGATGCGCCAACAACATATACAGTTTTAAGGACATACAAACTTGACATCTGCTTTCACCCCCCCCCCAAAGAAACAAAAAAAAAACAAAAAAAAAACAAAACGAAGATATCCATTAATTGAGACAATCACAGCAAAACTATTACACAATTGACACACACAACTACAAGATTTACATGAATACAACTAGTTGTATAATTTTTAATTACAAGATATATTATTACTTTTACCAAACAAAAAAGATTATTAAATATAAACAAAAAGCTTCGGTAGATAAAGAGTAAGAGTTAAAACAATTATGTTATATATGTTTTCATATTGTCATTTCGAGAGATGTATAAAACGTCTGGAGAGGCACGGGAGACTCTGAATAACAGGAAGAATGACAGTTTGATCAAACTCTTTAAATTCTTTGATTAATGGCTGTCCATTTTAAAGTGACTTTACCATTGTTACTCTAGTGAGTTTCCTGTTTCACTTGGCCCCGCGTTAATATAGCAGTCTGAAAATAGAATAAGAATGAGACAGTGGAATAAAGAATAAGAATAAAGGTTTGGGGAATCTAACACAAAAAGGTAGGAAGCTGTGGAGAGCCATGATCGCCCACGTACTGAAGGGATGGTACATAAAAAGAACATTATCGAAATAGGAAGCATTATAAAGGAGGGTGCTGGATAATTAAGCATGCGGTATCACTTGATCCTTTGGAAGAGAATCTATCTATCTATTATATACCGTACCTATGAACACTAATGGGTATGTCCCAATCCTCATAAATACGTTGGAGACAATTGTAAGTGGGGGTAATATGCTGTCTTAGTAGTCCACCACTAGCAGTGGTTTAAGTACTTCACGCCGTTGCGAGTATTATATTTTGTTGATGTTATAAGGATTACCATTTCATTTTCAACCTCCATTTTAGTTATCCCTCATTCAGTAACCCTTTTTAGGTTACAACTGTATGTATCTATCTGTGTGTGTATGGGTCTTGTCATTCAGAAACGATTTTTACGTTTACTTTTGTAATCAGTTATCGTCAGTTTTTATGATTCAATGCCATCATCCCACGCCATGTTCAAAGAAAAGTACACGTCTATAGAATAAATGATTGGAAAAAAAAAGGAACAACTAGAGGAAACGAGTGAATAAGCTTGGCGGATACAAAATACCGTCTCTGATAGAGGGTTGGGGTTTTCGACAAGATATTCAATTAGAAGTCGGATCGGGATTGTGGGGAGAGAGTGGACTGGGCTAGAATCACAAACCCTTGTTAAGGACGCCAATGTTTCGTATTTCGAGTTGAATTCATTGCTAACAATAACGTCGACATTGAAGGAAAAACTGAAATCTGATAACCTTTACGACATCAGCGGCAAATGTAGATGATGCAAATTAAAAATAATCGCCTACTATAGTAAAATGAGTACTGCGATTGCAACTAACAACGATAAAGCAGGAATAATGCGAAATAATTTTAGCGCAAATGAGAAAAAAATCAAACGGAACCTCGAAATTGAAATGGATAATCCAGTCAAAGCCAGTGAATTAGATTTATTAATTGGAAACGAAGAAAAATATCTGTCAAGTGAAGATAACTGTTCTATCAGACCGTGCTGAAAAGACAATGGAAAACTGGAGTACATATCTGGACATTGCGAAATACGTGGAGATATTATTTTTTTTTTTTAAGATTTTAAATACATTAAGAGAAAAATTCACATTTGATCTTGCGTTCGGTCAAGATTGGAGTTAGAAATAAAAGATGTATGTTTTATTGCCACTCTCGTGTTTGGGTGAGTGACTGTGGTAGTGATGGTGTCTATGTATTGGGGGATGGGAGTGACGCAAAAGTTTATCTTCTCTTATTAAACAGTAACTTATCTCGATATAATTAAGTCTGGTATTTTGTGTATGGGATTGACTTTTTGAAACATTTGAAAAATTTTAAAATAAATTTGGCTGGAACTGGATTTAATCCAGTTCCAACCAAATTTATTTTGTAAATTATTGGAATTTCTCAAATGTGGGCATTTATGTGGATCGAAAAGCTATGAATAATCTATGTAATTTTTTTTTTTTTTTTATCAGTGAAAAGTGTCATGACGCCTTTCTAACCTTAGGTCCCTGGGCGGGACCCGGAAAGAAATGTGTAAACGCCAGAAATCAAAGAAAATAAAAAAATAATAATAATGCCTTAAAAGTATTGCAAATATGACTTTCATGGCTTCTGATCATTCTAACATGCCCACATTTTGAATTGGTGAGAACATTTGGATAAATATCAAAATGTTAAGGAGACGTGATATCACTTGATTCCCGGCAAGTGCTACTAGATGCGACTGATGGAGAGAGAGAGAGAGAGAGAGAGAGAGAGAGAGTTAGTGAGTGACAGACAAAGAGATAATGAAAGAGAAAATCAACTAATACAAAAAATACGCTGAATAAGTTGAATGCAAGACTTGAAGGCAAAAATTATATTACCTTTTAATCTTTCCTTTTCTTTCTTTCTTTCTTTCTTTCTTTCTTTCTTTCTTTCTTTTTAACGGTTGGCTCATTCAATCGCTCCAGGAATTACCTGACTCCTGTCGTGCTTTATCTTTTCAAGAGTCAGATTAGACCTAAAATGGAGTATTGCTGCCATATCTGAGCTGGAGGTGATCAATCCTCACTTCCTAGCACTGATAGAGTACAAAATCGTTTACTTGTGGGAGATAAGATTACCATTCTAAAGTCTCTTTCCCACAAACACAACATCATCAACGTATCGATACTCTATCGCTATTTCTAGGGCAAAAGTTCAAATAGAAACCATTCTTCAGTTCCACCAATTCAGACTTTTACAGCTAAGACACGCCATTCTGCGCCCACGGAGTTGAATCACACTCATTTTTTCTCTAGAAGAAATTTCCACTCAGGCAGAGTTTTTTTTTCCGGGGACTGCTATTTTGTGAAACAGGACGTCCTGTGGGTGTTTTCTTCAACGCTACGATATTAACTCCTTCAAGTCAAGGGTCAATTATCTATCCTCATTATATTCATAATTTTCTCTTCCTACCACTTCCTCATATTCATATCAAACATATCATCAATTAACCCTCTAAAATGAGTGGCTCTCGAGTTTTGGGTTAGTTAAACTTTAGTATAAAACATCTCTTTGTTGATTTTTTCAGGTTACTTATATTTTCCACATGATCAATAGTTAAATTGACTTCAAATAAATGAATCCTATACAATAATTTGTCAGACCATAGATAGATTAGCACTACAATAGCACACACTAAGAGCTTTACCAAATAACAAAAATCACATCACTTGAAAACCTCCAACAGTAGTAACAACTAAAATGGATTGTACATGTAACTGGAATGGAAAATGATAATAGAATCAAGATGTTAACTTTTCAAACTACCAGAAAAAATCACCAGGAAAGAGTGCTAACACTTAGTGAACTTCATTCAAAATTAAGACTAACTGTTTGGTTAATGAATGCCCAATGTTTCTTGTATGGAAACGGCTATTTTCCGGTAACCATTATCCTTGTTGTTTTATCAGAATTTTTAGACCGATGTGTTCTTCGGTAGTATCTTCATTCTTGTTGTTTTTATCACCACTTCTTTGGCTGATCATATTAGGCCATCTCCAGGTGTATAATTCATCGCAGGCTGGTATATTTCTCATAAAAAAATTAAATCTAGATGTCATCTTTAAGAAAGACACCTTACCGCAAGGATTATATAACTGACGAAGAGCGAATAACTGATTGGTTGAAATGTAATCATACAAATATTTGAAAATAATGTTACTTCAGATGATTACAATGAATGATCTCCAAATTTCAGACAGAAATTTTACCAGGAACTATATCTATTATTATTAATTATACATTTCCATTTTCACAACAGCTACCTCGTTGTTATAGCTGGAGATCGAATGAAAATAAGTCACCTGAAATATCCAGTGCTTTCCACAGTGTTCTCATAAACCATAACACTAATGTTATCTGGATATACTTAATTCTCACTGGGGTTTCGAATACATCCAATCTTGTTTCTAGTGCCACTGACATGGATCCAAGATGCGCCAGTTATTATAGGCATGCTCCTAATCGCCATGATCTAATGTTTTTATTGTTCCTGAACGAGAGATCTTGGAAGTTCTTAATGTTTCATTTTCTTTTCTTTTCATATTGTCATCTACTGGCAACAGTCATTTTTAGAATTTTTCTTTGCCTTACTGATAACAATCAAATCCAGCTTTTACGGGATGAGTCTGGACGTTCTAGAGAAGTGTATTCATTTATTTTCTAAGATAGTTTCTTGCCTTCTCCGAGACTAATTAGATAGTCGAACCTGACTACTACTACTACTACTACTACTAATAATAATAATTAATAATAATAATTAGGTATCGGTAGGGAAAGTGGAATCGGTGAACCGAGTTCAAATTCTAGTCTAGTCTGTTGCTTTCATTTTCATGCAAATGCCCTTGCGAAAGGCTAATGCTTGAGTTAAATAGCAAGGTACACTGAGCTCTCTAGCCTTGAGTGGCAACCAGTTTAAGAAATCCCTTTATTATTTTTCCCAAGAATTCACGAATAATAAAGAAAAGAAATCTGTGGAGATTCATAACCGCGTATGTCTTGAACGGCCTTAGCATTAAAACAATTATAATAATAAATTTTCAAATCATCTTTTTAATTTCTGTTTAGTTTTTTATCTTTTTATATTGTATTTATTTGACTTTGTATTTTATATATTTTTTTTATTTTCCAGTACGAAATGGAAGAGGCAGACGGCTGTGGGGCTTGAATTGCTGGCCGAGGCTGGCAACTACGCAGCGGTGCAACGCATGATACAGACCAACCCTTACTGGTCAATCCACTACCCACAAGCGGCCAGCATCATTTCCAATCTAGACGCCCTCTATCTGAGATATAGTGGCACCAGCGGCATTCAAGGACAGAGGCCCATGTTACCTCGTACACTTATGACCACAGGCGGAATTCAAAGTAGCTACGGACACTTCCCATCTCCACAGGTCTTCTCAGACCATCGCAGTTAAAGGCGAAAGAAGTACAACAATCCTAAGACAGTCGACATAGAATATTTATGAAACAATCAAATGAAACACACACACACACTCACACATATCAATATATATGTGTATATATTGACTTACCTAATGTCTGGGGTACTTGCAAATTTACACCAGTGTTCAAATACCCACAAAAAACAAGATTTCGAAGACAGATTTTCAATATTGAGAGTCTCGTTTGACTTAAACGACAACACAATCTTCCTCCTTCCCATGTGGCCATGTGCCAAATAAATATACGTTTAGGATAATATATATATATATATATATATATATATATATATATATATATATATATATATATATTGGTCTGATTGGTGCAATTATCCCCGAAAAATAAAACGTCAAAATTCTGAATGGAGTTAGTGGACCATTTACAATATAGGAGCAGTACAATCTTACACCGATCACAAATTGAGCCAGCGTCAGATTAAGCAAACTACATGCGAGGTCTCAAACAGACGCATATACTTATATAGTAAGAAGTATTATATATATATATATATATATATATATATATATATATATATATATATATATATATAGAGAGAGAGAGAGAGAGAGATATGTTTTGCGATATTTATATAATTTATTCACCTTATATATATTAATCTGGACGGGGATCATAATTTTGGAGCATATAGCTTAACAAATCTTCACTTGATGTCACACGGCTAAATATATATATATATATATATATATATATATATATATATATATATATATATACATACAAGCTTGTTGTGCCTATAGTCACATTGTGCGTTTGATTCGTAAAATTTAAAATGCTCTTTGATTTGTATCCATTTTAATTTAATGGCAAGTCGCAAATTTTTCCTTGACCTAAATACACATTCATCGATAAACTGGTTTATTTGTCGTCACTCGAAGACAAAGCTGACACGAAATTGTTTTATTCGAACGTTCTCACATACGTCTGAAGACTTGCATGACATATCGCCTAGAAATTACCTTGTTCCCACGGTTATTGCATAAGGCAACAAATCGTGTCTCTACTCCTGTCCCTTTTTATTGGAATGAGGAGTTACTGTGTTATCGTTAGACTCTTAGCTACGAGGGTCAAGAAATGAAGGGATTATTTGTTTAGTTACAGTATACAAAAGACGTTGAGGTTTCATGCCTTCACGACTTCTCATATGTAGTAAGAGAGCAATAACCATCTAGGCAAATATCGTGTCGTGTTTGATGGCATACACCGACAACAACGTCTATAATCTGATTAAGCTGTTTTCGCTTTCGACCATTGTCGAATGCCAGTATCGTCATACATACCGGCAGTTGGGCAGAGATCTGATAGAATTGCACTCAAGCTTTTTTTTTGCGTGAGTTATATTATAAAAGTGATCAAAATCATTTTTGGCCGGAAATTGAACTCCAATAACTGATTTCATATTACGTGTATGTATACAAGTAGTTAAACACACAAATTCTATGTCCGCCTTTGGTCAAGAATTGAATTGAAGGAAACTGAAATAAATGTATAGTTGTATACGTTTACATAAAAGTTATATATATATATATATATATATATATATATATATATATATATATATATATATATATATATTCATTTAAGCATTGAGAGGCCCCAATGTTCCCAAAACAATTATGTCTGTTTTACTATTTTATCTATATTATCTATATACATACATATATGTATCTTCATATAGGTTTATATATATATATATATATATATATATATATATATATATATATATATATATATATATATATATATATATATATAGGAGGAAAAAGTAAAAAATTAACCGCACTTTTGTCCAAATATATGTTATCGCAAGCACGGATAATTTTTGATTTACCTCGTATACATACATACATGCATATATATATATATATATATATATATATATATATATATATATATATATATATATATATATATATATATATAATATAAGAAATGAAATTATGTTGAAATATAGATATTTATCGCGCAAAATAACTGTTTTTCAATCATTAGGCGACGGACTCATATATATATCCACATCAACACTTAGCAGCGACAGTCTGTTTCATGATATAAAATTTTACAAATTGTTTTTTAATTTATATTTGAAAACCTTTTGTCATCTTTATTCGGTTAAAACTTTCCTCTTATAAATACACATATAAATATATATACGTAATTTCAGGCATATAATAATTTCACACACACAGAGATAAACACACACGCACGCACGCACACACACACGCACACACACACACACACACACACATATATATATATATATATATATATATATATATATATATATAATTTCGTATGCATGCTACTCCAAACTGGAACATCGATATCAACAAAGTTTATATCTGGTTCGAAGCATCGTTATATAGCACACATACACGCAAATATATATATATATATATATATATATATATATAAAAATATAGTCTTAAGGTGTGCTATATTTATGGGATAAAGTGCTCAATATCAGAGATAGAGCGTGTGTAAATATAAAAATGAACGTAGGGTGACACTTATTGACAGTCTGTTTCAAACAGACTGTCGCAATCGTCAAGGCTGACGATTGCATATGTTCACTTTTATTTTTATATATATATATATAAACGAGAAGTTGTTGAAATAACTTTGTCTTCGATTCACTTAAAAATATGTACAAATGACCAAATATCAGATCTTTGGATGAAAGTCTTCTTGATCGGGGCAAGAACTTTATATCAACCCGTCTTGTGAATGGATAATACTCACGCATGCATTTTTTGTATAGGTTTAAAACAATTGGAGAAAGAAGAGAAAATGGGCTGGATAACGAGTGATAGAATTATATATATAATAGAATATATATATATATATATATATATATATATATATATATATATAGTGAAACACGTTTGGTTAAATAATTTAGACATATTATATCGATTTTTTTTTTTTTAGTCTTTTTAGTCCACGAATTAATTTCTTGCTGGCTATAGGAAATTGATCAAGAAAAAATACCAAAATTTTCTCTTAAAAATTTTGTTTTCCCTAGTACATTCAATTTCATCTGAAACTATCTTCAGGGAATTAAGATATCTGTGGATTTGTATAAAATAGCTTCGTAAATTCAAAAGCTTTTTTCACTGTTTGCTTAAAGCGTTTCAAATTCAATTTTTTCCAGTTATGCAAGGGAGGAAACTTTTGTAATTAAAAAAGATTTTTTAATTATAATATTTGAATTTAGTATTTTTATATAAAACTTTGCTTCTAGAAATATTTAAGAACTTTGTTGCTATACTCATAGTTGAATTTATATGTTTTGGGGCCGCAATTCGCTTATGGAATAGTCTTCCAGAATTTTAAGTTTTTATTTATTAGTATTTTGCTGAAGTACTAATGTATTTTCGACTAATATCTGTCTAAACTTTGATTGTGGACATGAGTGTTCCTTTAAGTGTTATGAGATTGGACTCATGAAATTTAACTGTCTCGTCAACATCGTCGTTGTAAAACCAACATATGCATTACTTTTTGTATCAACGGTGCATGCTGCCAAAGATCATTTAAATTGAGATACAATGTTGGTTTTTTGTAAAATGCTAGTTGACGGAGAACAAATGTTTTAGACAACTAGGTTGGTTGTATTAAATTTAGTATAGTAGATAATTAATTTTATTTTTTTTACTTGGATTAGTGGTTGATATATTAGTTGTTTTTTTAGAATTTTTTCCTCGTGCTTAAATTAGAATGCTTTTGATTATGGTATAGTAGTTTGATATGTTTAGAGTTATTTGATGATGTCGCAAAATACATTCGAATGCTTAAAGGTGATCATCAGTGATGAAAGCCGTCTTCATCGCTGATTTCGGGGTTCTTATTCATCATATCAGCTCCAACAGCCACCCCCGACCTGTTATCTTAGCCTACTATGTAGTTTTATTTATGTTAATATTTCTAATAGCTTGTCTAATTTCTTCATCAGCAATATAATTAGAAAAGTCATTATTATCGGGGTTTTGTTTAATATTTTTTAATTCTGTATAGAAAATCTTTCTTGTTGAAGAGTTTGCTTTTGCACGGTTTATTAAGTTTCCTATAATAGCTATTTTGTTATAGGACATTCACTTTTATAGTTGAGAGCGTTTATGCTAGTTGTTTTTTTTATATGGGGAGTTAGTTAATGTATTTTTATTAGTGTCTCTATCAATAGATCACGAAATGGGATTTTATTGTCATTGTTAAATTCGTATGAGAATTTAAGTAAGGAGTTTTTTGAAAGTTTTTTGTAGTTTATGTATTTCGTCTATGTCTTTGACTAAAATGAGAATATCATCTACATATCTTAGGTAAATGGTACGTTATTTTCTAGGTTAGTCATTTAGCTAAATGTTGGTCCTAGAACGAAATCCATAGAAACACCATCGCATTGTACATATATGTTATTTTGATGGTCATAGAAAGGAATTTCTGTGGTGCACATCAACAGTTGTTTTCTTAAAATATTAGAACAAATTTTTAATAGAGGGAGAGATGGATGTTCTTTATGATTATATCTATAATTTCCTTGATTGGGACGTTGGTGAATAAACTTTCAACCTCAAGTGAGGCTATGGCTTCATTATTAGTTTGTTTTGTTTTTAGAATTTGGAGTATTTCGTGAGTTGATTTTGTGCTGCATTTATTGGGAACGTATGGTGTAATTAGTTGATTAATAACTTTGATTAATTGGTAAACAGGAGTGGGGATTTAGGATATGATAGGACCGAGAGGGAAGTTAGGTGTATGTATTTTTATAGTTCCATACATCTGTCCTGGTTTGTAGTTGGCAACTGTTTTAGGAAGTTTTAAGCTATCCAGTCCTGCATTATTAGCTGCGATAAGTTTGTTGATTTTCCATTTTAATCGTATTTTTTCCAACTTATTAAAATTTAGTGTCATCAATCTTCAGTTTTCTACAACTACCAAGTAATTAATTCATGGACTTCAAAGGATTACATAATACGTCTAAATTATTTAACCAAACCTGCCTGAATGAAAATACGTTGCCTAAATATACATACATACGCATATATATATATATATATATATATATGCGTGCGTGATAGTGTGTTTAAACAAGTTGTATTAAATTGAACCGACAAGTCCGGTTTGTGTAGTTTGTATGCACATCCAGCTCAGAATTTTGCATATGCAAAATCATCTTTCATCACGGGAGACGATGTTTTAAAATGGCTAGAAAATATTTTAAATGCGTATAAAATATTTTATGTTGTTGTTAAGCAATGTGAAGCTTTCTACACATGTCGACATTTATATGATACATGCATATTTAAATTTGAATTATAACGTTGACAAAAAAAACTTCTCTACAATACTGACAAATCTTGATGACTAAGACTGTCGGAGTTATTTCAAGAAAAATCATGAAATTTATCCATAATTTTGATCCGGATGTGCTTCATCTTTTTCGAAAATTGGGAAAATGTAATAATATCAGGCAGACCTAATCTCGGTTGATTTAATACAACTTATTCAAATTAATTCTTGCTGTGTCTGTGAGTATTTACACACACACACAATAATATATATATATATATATATATATATATATATACATTTCTATATGCTATATATAAGAACAATATTAGACAATGAATGACAGATCGGAAAAGTCTGTGTAATACGTTTCGTCGTCTCTAGAAGGACTTCATCGGACTAAAGTAATCCTTTTAATCGGGAATGACATTCATTTAAAACAAACACCCCCCAAAAAAAATTAAAGCTCAAACGTTTTTAAATTAAAAATTCAGCGCTTTTTACCAGTTTACCCTCAGTACATATCTCAGTTTATATCTCCCCATCCGATTCCTACATATATATATTTCTATCAACAAAAAATCAGAGGACGAAATGTGTTTTATATATATATATATATATATATATATATATATATATATATATATATATATATATATATATATATATATATAACAAACATTAAAAAACAATCATAATGAAATTAAATTAAATAGAATGAAAAGCTATTTCGAAGCAAAATTAATCATTAATTCTACTAATATCTTATGTGGAACGAAACAAAATCCGCAAATAATTATAATAAAAACTAGGAACAGTCTCGAACAACATAAGAAAAAGGTTCCCGAAATGTGAAATTAAGGGAAGAAATGTTACGGAAGGCATTTATCATCATTTTAGTGTTGAGGGCTTAAGTCTGGAAGAAACTTGTTGTCACTTAATCGCCAGTGTAATATTACTTAACTGCAGGTAATATTAGCGCCAACACTCAGTGTAAAAACAATTATATATATATATATATATATATATATATATATATATATATATATAAATAAATAAATGCATAAAATTTGTATTAATTTGTTTATGCATGATTTGTCTCTCATCGTAATTCAGGGCTTTGTTCGGTCTTCACTCTTCACTCTTCACGGAACATTTTTGTTGAAAAAGTGTACCTTTTCTGAGTGGAGGATCCGTCTTCGATTTCAGATTGATAAAGTTTGTTGGTAATTATACCGAACATTTTGCTGGTACACTAAACACTTTTAAGTCACTGATAAGCTATTTTACCCACCCCCTTATAAAAAGATCGGAATGATCCTGAAGCACTCGTTAAAGTTCAATGACATCAATATATGTTATTTACACGTCATAATAGACGACAGACGTCTAAACAGATCACGTGACGTTAATCGTGTAGCAATGCGAAGGAAATCAGGATATACAGAACATCAACTGAATCTTCTGAATGACTAAATCTGCATTAAAAAGTAGAAAGATGAACTAATAACTCGGCATTAGTATTGCTTATCTCTTTCGAAGCAAGTCAATCAATTTAGGAGAAATCAAAGGTGGACAGTATCCAAAATAGATAAGTGGTTGGTAATCAATGAACAGACTTCAAATGATCAAATCGACAGATACCCTATTATCGAACTGACAGTAAAGCGGAAGGAAATTGATTTTTCTATTCCGGAAGTTAACGAGGCTTTAAACTGCACTTCCGGCCTTTTTATGCGTGAGTTAAGCAGGGCGTATATGACGTCATTTTAACGGGAAATGTTTTAAAAGTTATATCAGAAAGTTTTCGGAAATGAATCAGTAGCCTGGAACTGGACATACTCGGAAAACCCAATTATGTCACTACACGTCTCTTTTCTGTTAAAACAACAACAACAAAAAAATTAAACTGACGAAAATTAACAAATAAAAAAATTAAAAAAAGAAAACATGACTATAAATTTTTCAAGTTACTCCAAAATATGAATATTTTGATATATCATATATTAATATATATTAATTCTTTTGGGCGCTCTATCACTCTATCACACAGACACAATGACACATTTAACTAAGCAGATTTGTGAGATGTGAATAACGAGAAGCGAATGAAAAAGTTTGAATTTTTGAAATTAAATTTTATTATAAACCAAGTAGTTCTATACTTTCCACAGTAGACATATTTTGAATAGCAGTTCTGTTTTTTTTTTTTATCTCAAAGTCAAACAGTTTTATGATAAAGAATAAATGCTCCTATGATTTTTAGAAAGAAAAATATTCACTGTTTCTATTTAGACGGAGGCGTATATGAAATAGAGATATAGCTGCAGGAAATGGAGCTCTAAGATAAACCGTGCAAACTGTTTCGTCTTGTGTTGGGCGAAGCTGAGTGGAAAATGTGAAAATGCATCTTATACATAGCATACTTTATTGGTTTATTTGTTTTTCAAAGATATTCTGGCTCTTATCTGAAATATTTTTACAATAAAGAATAAATATTTTAATGATAAACATTGGTTAACACGTTGTAAAATAGTTGGCTTTAATTAAAAGAAATGCTGCAGAAAAATATCTGAAAGTTTTATCAGATTAGAACTTTGGAAGCAATTTTTGTGAACATTCTTAACGCCTCAAATGAATCATATTATGAAGGAATATAATTATTGCTGTTAGGCATGGTTTCACATTTGAAACAATTATTTGTACGTCCCTCTCTCTTTCTTTCTCCCTCCACATGTATGCACACACGAACTCGCGCGCGCACACACACACATATATATATATGCAATTTATGTATATATTACTTATATATATATTATATATGCACAGTACTTACTGGAAGGCGCTCAATATCAGTGATAGAGCTAACATAGATAGAGTTGCGTTGATATGAGTTTGTGAGTTTGTGAGTTGTGATCCTCCCAGAATCACATCAACACAACTACTCAACATCAACTATTCACATCAACACAACTATATATATATATATATATATATATATATATATATATATATATATATATATATATGTCTAAAATCACAAAACTTATACATGGCTATAAACAGACAAAACCACATATTTTCTCAGCTGCACCTCATCAGAAGAATCGGTGGCGACTAGTATAATGTTAACAAGAGTATATATATATATATATATATATATATATATATATATATATATATATGTGTGTGTGTGTGTACGTATACACATACATGCATACATATCGTCAGAATTTATTGAGCAGATCTTTATTTCTAAAATAAAGTTCGCAGTTGATTAAATTTTCAAGATATACAGTACTTATATAAGCAATATATCGTGTGAGTCTCAGCTTATAATATTTATTCTTAAAATATCGATAACTGGTTTTGAGGCTGCCTTGTTTTATTAGATAAACAAATTCAACATGAATATTTATTTATAATAAATTTAAACGGTACAGACCATAGAAACATATATTTGATTAACACAATATCTTATATACATGAATAAATTATTATTATATTATTTTAGAAGTTAATATGTGAATTTGTATTAGTTATTCCGCGATTGATTTTGATAACCTTTTATTGTTTTGACTTTAACATTACTTACATCAGTTTTTATTGTTTTCCCCAAATCCCCTTTATTCGACTATTCTTTTCCATTTTCATATACGCCGTTTTTACGATAACCAAGATGTGTTTTTGGTATGTTGGAGATCATTTCAGTAATTTGCTGTCTTCGAAATAATTTTATAAAGATGGTCAATAGTCAACTTTGTAGGATATGGAGTATTTCCTTGCTTGAACAGACATCATAAGTTAAAGTTATGCTTATTGAACTGCTCAATAAACGACTTATCTAATAACTTACAATAATTCTGTATGTATCTTAACACCAACTTAACGATAATTTTACTGTTCGCAATCCTAAGCCAAAACATTACTCCACTTTCTTACTACTGCCTTCTAAATCGTGTTGTTTGTCTGTTTCCATGGAAATCCAACCGCGAATCCAGTTAGCAGGTCCATCCAATGTAGCTCTACATACGTCACTAAAAATTATCATTGAGAAATCAAATTTGCCGTACTTTTTCCGACCAACTTACATTTTTGTGGGATGATTCCTTATAGGTATGAATGATTTCTGCAAATCTAGCTCTAAGATAAACCGAATTGCATGCAGTTCCATTTTCATGTTCAGTCCCCTTGTAATTTTCAACAGATATCTTTGTATGACATTCTTAAAACCAGTAAGTTTTCTTCTTTTTATATTGCTAATGTGTTTAGGCTCTCAGTGAATAACTTCAAAAGTCAGTCAATAACTTTAGAATATTATGTTTCTCATTTGAGGTTATATCATTGTTACGATTAATTGTTCTCTTTTTAATTTGATGCATATAATATCAATAATAATTTAATTTTCGAATATATATCAATAACTAAACTATTCATTCTACTTTCATATTCCGTATACCTTCATGACGGGATAAAAATATGGCTCTCCACAATTTCCTATCCTTTGTAGCTCTTAAAAATATTTGCCTTTTGTTCTATCATTCATTTCGACAAGCTCATTAAGTTGGTCACTCATTGCTTCCCTCTGTGCATCCTACTTTCAATAAATCATTCAAGTATCAACAAAAGCATGAACAATATGAAGGTCAAATTCTCTAAGCCATTTTTGCCTTATTATCCCATAAATTTCATCTAAATATACAATATAATGAACAACTGCCACGTTGGATAATTAAGTCTCACAACAACATATCAATTATTGCAGATATTTCTAATAAAAACAGATATTATGAAGTGAAATTCACACGTTATATGCAACATTTAAATATAATTATATCGTGAGAGTAGGATCAAAATCTATTGTTTATAGTATATTTTTGTGAAAACATTGACTTGCATAATAAAATATGACATAATTTGTTTATATATATATATATATATATATATATATATATATATATATATATATGAATGTGTCTCTCTCTCTATATATATATAAGTATATATGTATGTGTCTATATATATATATATATATATATATATATATATATATATATATATATATATATATATATATATATATACACACAGACACAGACAGACAGACACACATATATATATATATATATATCTGTGTGTGTGTGTGTGTGTGTGTGTGTGTGTGTGTGTGTGTGTGTGTGTGTGTGTGCACGTTTCCGTTCCGCATAACCTCAATATCTGATTCAGCTAAATTTCGCACATAGATGTTTTAATAAAAAAGTTATTGTAAGAGAATCTTCATTGAACGTTTTTCATGTGATCACTACAATATTCTGTCCCTCATTGTATGCTAAACAAAACTTTTCTCTCATTTCCGTCGTTATTTCAAAAAAGACAATTCAAATCTAATATTTCAGGAAAATCCAAGATATAAAAATACTTATTGTTTCTCATTCAATCCGATATTATAGAAGTTATCAGAAAAATCGGCCATCCAATATCTATGTATTTGTGTTTCGAACCTGAACAAATTTAAAAAATATTATCGTTTTTTTTTTCTTCTGTCCACTTCTAACTACCCCTTTTCTAGGTAGTTTTCTTGCGACACTGGCTCGGTAATTTCCCTTGCCATTAACCAATGAGTTAACGAGCAGAAATACACATTTCCCGCCACTTATTTACATTGAATCCATTCAGTTTTTATCCAACCCTGAATAGCTCAATATTAGACGCTAGAACCATCATCATAAATACCTTCATCGTTATCATCATCATCATCATCTCATATGATTCTAAAATATCTGAAACTTTTTAAATTGATTGGTTCTTGTTTTGATATGCAGACTTGTGCAAACTTGTTGACCTTTCGCAGCGCTTTGTATTTCTCAACGAAATGAAAAGTTGAATCATGGATTAATTTATTAAATTTGTCTTTTGGGTACTGAATACTCACGATTGCTCCCTGTGTTGCCAAAAGGACGTGTAAACGAAACGGGAAAATCCTAACGAACACACAGTCGCAACAACAGAAAAGGAAAAGAAATAAAATGAAATGAAATGCTACACATTTAACAGAAGAGCCAAATTTCTGCGATTTAGCTCTTCAGAACTTTGTTTCTGAAAAAGAAAAGCACGAAGGATTATTAATATATAAATGTTTTGTCTTTCTTTCCCAGTTTTGTAAAATATAATGTCCTTTTCACTCGCCCCCACCCCCACTTGTCATGCAAATACATTTCAATAATTTCTTTTGTTTTTGCAAAACTATAAAAACGACAGGACAATACAAAACTATTACGCCAGAGTTTTATATGAATATATCGAAATTTGTAAATGAGCAGGCTTGGGTATGCCAAGAGGTTTTTATTTGTTTTACTTGCGGCCAGAAATTGCACTTCAAATGAAAAAAAAATCTGAAGAAATCTTAAGAAATGGACAAAGTCCGACAATTTATTCATTAAAGACATTTTTATCTATAAAAAAAGAACGTTAAACATAAAAATGTCTTTAATGAATATATATATATATATATATATATATATATATATATATATATATATATATATATATATATATGCCTACGTATGGAGATGTGATATCCCAGTCTTCTGGGAATTTGATCATGTCAAAAAATTAATAGGTTGCACTTCATATATACATACATACGCGAATGCGTTGTCGCACACACACACACACACACACGAACATACACACACATACGAGCACACATGAAGACACACACGCACTCTCTCTATTTCTCACTTGCAGATATTGTGATACATATATACATGTATGATAGATATACATGCTGATAGATATACATGCATATATATGTTGATATGTATATATGGTCATATATATATATATATATCTTGCTAGCACTGTTATGTACATATGCTGATATTCGTAAAATTATCCTCGCATATATATATATCTGGCTCACTAGGTGTATATATATATATATTCATGAAAAACATTTATAAAATGAATCGGTGGAGGTCATCAGTGATGCTACTCTGGTTTCATTACGAATTTCCTTTGTTGCAACATCAGATCCGTATAACCAGGTACCCCAACATGTTGATCGGCCTCCTCTCCGCATAATTCTCTCCACGATGTAATTTTACAAATAATTATCATATCAGGATATATATAATTAATACAAATATCATATTTATTTGTCACTTTGCTGATTGATGTCATGTTCAACATATATATATATATATATATATATATATATATATATATATATACATGCAAGATGCGGCAGAAATATCTCACAGAGATAACTCCCAAATAATGGTAAGACATTAGCTAAATGAAGATACCATTACCACTAATATTTTACCATTATGTGGGAGGTATTTCTTAGAGGTATATATAGAAGGTAGTATTTCTGTCGCACCATGCATAAGCTACATGCTTAATATAATCTAAAATATTAAAACACAATATATAAAATAAACTGATACCTCACTTCTAAACTGGCAGATTTTAAATATAATAAAAAGTTACTAAACTCTACTCAAATTACTGCTACTCCGAGTTCCGTGCGTTGTAGCACACTCATCACAATTTGATAATATATATATATATATATATATATATATATATATATATATATATATATATATATAGTGATGGGATTCAATTATTCTAGGAACAGGTTCTTTTTCTTTACATCAAAGCTTTTTTTTGTCTATGACATTAGGAACCCGTTCTCTCTTTCTTTTTAAACCAACATTTTTTTTTTTATCGATGATTACGAATGCCAAGTGAATTTAAGAACCGGTTCTGTGAATTTGGTGTAATTTTAGTAAAAGATTCATTTGAACCGTTGCGCACCCTTTGAATCCCATCATTGTGTATGCGTGCCTGTGTGTGTGCGTGTGTATGTACGTTTGTTTGTGCGTGCGCGTGTGTTTGTATTGACTTCCGCATACATATAACCATAATTTTTCTGTCAATGTATAAATCATAAATCTTTAAAAATTTCATTTTTTTCTTTGCAAACTTTTCACTGTGTATAATTTTTCCTTTTCAAAAATCGAATTTCAGTGTCGCTTATACTTGGCGAATTTGCACGCAAAAGAAAAAAGTTTGACTAAAGAATTAAATAATAATTTATTGGCCATAAATGTCAAAAAGGTCTCAACTCAAACTCATCAGACTCTATGGAAACGAGTCGCAAAGATTAAGCTGGGCTTATTTTCTTTCGTGTCCGTTTCAATTTCCCTTCCAGGCCGAAGAATGGCGTGAGGATGAGTGGGGACGATTAAAAAAAAAATCGAGCGATGTCTCTTGTAAATTAAATTATGAAAAAGAAAATTAATAAATTAATTAACGAATAAAGAATTAAACTAATTTTTGTTTTTTATCGTTTTCTTTGGATGATGAATGAATTATAACGTAAAGGTTTTCATTGTTTTGCTTTTTGCTGTTGATTAAATATCTGAGATTGAAGAATTTACATTGTTCTGTACATTAATCTGACTGTTATCTTTATCTTTGTTGTTTTCATCATAACTTTCTGATTAATGCACATTACGCCTTTCCTCCTTGGGTTTGAAATTCTTACAGAAAATACTGTCGTTATTCCATACATTATTCCAACTACTGTTTCATTGTTTTCATTTTCATTTTCTTATCTTCGGCTTTTCTTAAGAATATATTGCTTTATATTTCGATATCTTTAAATATTCTTTTCTTGCTTATTTCTATTTCCCGGATGAGTATCATTTACTGTCCGTATAAAGGTTAAAGAGTAGAAGCTGCTATTAATAATCAGACGTGAATAGTATTAGTAAGTCATTATTCAAGTCGAAACAAATCAGTGATGTAAAGCAGAGTGCGTGTAGCAGGACAAAAACGCACACTGTCACTCCTCTCTAGAAAATAAAACAGAATAATAGACACAGAACGAAGCATGAATTTGTTTAAAAAATCTATATATAGTCAAACGTTTTTTTTTGTTTTTTTTCTCATGAAAATCATTACTCTCCCAAACCTCAGAAGTAGTGAGTGGGGGGTCTAATATCTAGGCGGAGTCTGAAGTTTCCTACCAATTCTTAGTTTGGAAAAGGGGGCATCAAAATAAATTAGTACAGTTGGCAATTTCTTTTTTAACACACAAGCCACGGAAGCCAGTATGAAGTATAAAAGAATAAAAACAAAATATGTTGCATGGATCGTAATAAAAGAATAGAGTAAAAATCGAATAAATGGAATTTGACTCATCTCTCGATGCATTACGCACAGGAGACTACAAAGAAAATTAATTTTAGCAATTATGATCTTCCATACCAAAGGTCATCCAGTTCTGAAATTGCGAACTCTTTCATGAGTTACAAGAATAAACGAACTAAGAGTTTTGATAACAATAGACTATCGTCTTCCTTATTCTTAAGGGTCCTTAACATCAAGTCTTTTCATTTGTTTTGTACTGTGGTGTTATGGTTGAGAAAATGAAAAATATTTTTTTAAAGAAAAATACTAAGCACCTTCTAAAAGCCTGAATAAATATGTACTGAAATTTCACACTCAAAAAGACAGATGAAAAATGCTGAAAAATATAGAAGAATGAAACTGCTTCATCTCAAACATAATAAGAAGGATGAAGAATATATGAGCTGAAACATTGTGTGTTAAAAGAGACGAAGATGAAGAATATATATTTAAAGAAATATAGAATTAATTATTTTCGTTCTCACAGCGAACATGAATGCAACAATAAATCTGAAGATATTTTAAACCAGGAAAGAACTAAAAAAAAAATATGAATAATTTTGGTCAGACGTTTCTAATATGAAAAGCAAAAGGTGATTTGCACCATTGCATTTGATTTTTGACTAATCCTGTATAAAGTAATCACTATTGCACTACCAAGTAATCACTATTGCACTAATCACTATTGCACTATCAATCATTGATTTTTTCGAAATTAAAAAGTGAGATTAAAATTTATTCCTGGCTTGGGAATTTTATTGAGAAAAAAAGAGAATAAACCTGAAATATATATATGGATTATTCCTTGGCGATCCCACCAGATTGAAAGAGGAACCTTTTGCCCATGAAGTTCCTTTCTCGGCTGTGGCTGGGGTCCTTCCCCTTTACCAAGCCACTGTCTACGATGCTTAACATTTCGATAAAAGATCCATTTTTCGTCGCCAGTCACAAGTCTATCCAAAAATGTGAAACAAGTTGGCGAGAATGGAGAGAAGAGCAGATGTCAACTCTGGATTTGAGGTTGTTTTCAGACAATTCATGAGGCACCCATTTTCCAAGTTTAGGAACTTTTCCAAGTTATTGAAGATGATGATGAAAAGTTGTATGGTTTGAACTGATAACCACTGCCAATTCCTCAACTGATAAAGCAGGGTTTTCTTCAAGGGCTGCTTCAAGAAGCTTTTCATCAAATTCAACTGGACGTCCGGTTCGATCTTCATCTTCAAGGGTGAAATCTCCACCTCTGAATTTTGCAAACCATCTTCTGCAAGTTCTTTCATTCACACATTCCTCTCCATAAACTGAGTGAATGTTTCTAGCCGCTTCGGCTGCTGAGTTTCCTTTCTTGAAATTATAAAGCATTATGTGCCTCAAATGATTCTTGGGTACTTCCATGTTAGCAGGGTTTTAATCAAACAAAATTTAATTTTATTGTTCTCTGAAATAAAATTTGATCATTTTAAATGCATCTAAACATAAAAATAATGTTCAGCTCCATTAGACATTATAAAATACTCTTTAAATTTCGTTCAATTTAACAAAAAGTTAAAATTCGGACAGAACTTATGGGATGACCTGATATATATATATATATATATATATATATATATATATATATATATATATATATATATATATATAATCGACTCCCGTCGAAATTCGACGTATGAGGCTCAAGCAGATCAGTTTCCAGGAAACCGACAGCTCGACACCGGCACATGAGATTTGATTATAGTGATGAATGCCTCGTGCAAGACCATCCACACTTTTTGAAGGGACGAATACAGAGACCTGGTGCATCGAGTGCCATAAGGTTCCCAAACGACCCTCTGCAGGTTTTGAATTCAGAGTTGTCCTTCTCCTAGACCAGTTGCCATCCAAGGCTCTAGAACCAAGTCTGTCGTGCTATTTTACCCATAGCTGGAGGGAGAGGAAGAGGATTCATACCAAGGGTATTAGCACGTAAGTTAATGTAATGGATACTATATATATATGTATGTATGTGTGTGTGTGTGAAAAATTTCACATGGAGTAAAAGGACAATATGAATAAAAACAAAAGAAAAACTTATCAAGGCAAAGGTCGTTTGTCTTTATAAATTTTCCTTTTGTTTATATATATATATATATATATATTTAGAGAGAGAGAGAGAGAGAGAGAGAGAGAGAGAGAGAGATTGATAGATAGATAGATAGCTGTATATATATTAGGTGAAAAAATAACGTTTAATTAATAAAATTAAGAACTGATGTAAAACTGACGTTTAACATATTAGGTGCATGCAAAATAATTTTTCTTAAATTTTGTATAGAAACGAAGTGGCTTACGCTTATTGAGCAACGTTTGAAATTTAACGGGTAGGTTTGAAGTGATTTTACTAAATCCTCTGCTGAAGACAGATAGACTGATATATAGGTAATATAGATAAAGACAGACAGATGGATTTGAAAAGAAACAAAGAGTTATATAGATATCAAAATTTATATATAGAGAGAAATTGATAGAACTTAATTTCATATGACTCAGAAACATATTCACTCCTCAGCTAGTGAAGCTCGAAATTACTTTAAGTTGTTTTGAAATAGGAAATTACCAACTTTGGAGGATAATAAGCACCTCACTTCACCCATTACACACACACACACACATATATAATTATTACGTTAGAAGGCTTATGTATAACCACTTTTCGAAAGCACTGGTAATAGAGAAATGGTTCACAGTGTGCAAAAAATCTCCAACTAGAGCTCTGCAGGTTTGAATTCAGGATTTGCTTTTCCTAGACCGGTTGCCAACCAAATCTAGCGACCTCATGGCTGAGGGCTGAAGATATGTATTTATACCTTTCCTAATAGTATTTATGCAAAAGTGAACACAACGAGTTCGGCTGGTACATGTATACGTCTTCCCTCTTTTTGCATCGGGAACCACTATGCTACACGCAATATTAATGCTCTGTAAATTTACATTGAGCAATATTTTGTAAAAATAAAAATATCTATAAGAACACCGGATTATATATCTTACTGTTCTTTCTTTATATATATATATATATATATATATATAGAGAGAGAGAGAGAGAGAGAGAGAGAGATAGATAGATAGATAGATAGATAGATTCAGGTAAATGGGTAAATTGTCGACATTTAATATGTTTGATTTTCGTGTTGTTTGTTTTTGATTTTGTCGCCTGCACAGTATAGCAGAGTCAGTTGGGCACCGTCTGTGAGAAAAAGATCATCATGACGCAATTCAGTCCGCCAGAAATTTTGAGACGGCATACTGTACTTCTTGGCATTCCCGCTGGAAGCTCCAATACGGACATTTCAGAATGTTTGGTGTCAATATTAGGAAAGTGCAGAGGATTTAGAAAGAGTTGGATGAGTCTAATGGTGATTACAACGGTACTGCATCTCTGAAAACGCACTCTGATAAGAAAAGAACTCCGAATTTGTTGGTAAAGGTCTCCGACTCAATATGGATGCCCACATCAAGTACTTTGAGGAGATAGTTTTGGCCTGGGTCAAGAGAGTGCATGCTGGAGGATCCTAGCTCTAGCAACAGGACTCTGCGCCATGGTACACAAACAGGAGAACCCAGTCATGGCTGTTACATCACCCCTTACATCTGGCCACATAACTCTTCAGTCTGCAACCCCCTTGATTATTATGTGTGCGATGCAGTTGAGCAAGAGACCAACAAAACTCCTTGTAACACTGAAGATAGACTGAAGTAAAGGATTATGGCAGCAGTCACCAACTTAAACAAGGGGAACGTCCAGAAGAGTTGCAGAAGATTCCGAAGTCCTCTGGAAGCCGTGGTTGAAGCCAATGGCGATTTTATTGAATGCATTCACTCTTTAGTATTTCAGACATTTTTTGTGAAAATTTGGTAATCAGATGTCAGTGTAATTTAGACGACAATTTATACATCGCACTCTGTGTGTTTGTGCATGTGCGTGTGTGTGCGTGTGTGTGTGTGTGTGCGCGCGCGCGTGTGCGCGTGTGTGTGTCAGTTGTGGTGTTTCTGCCACCCTAAAATATTATAATGGTTACCACGTTTTATTTAATCGAACGCACGGATAAATTAAAAAGAAATCGAATAGTAAGATTGTGTTGCATCAATCTATCAAATAAGGAAGGGAAGAGTTTACTTTAAAAATCTGTATTCGTTATCCTGGCTTATTAACCAGTATCACGAGTAAGAAAAGCCCAACTATATTAGCCATGAGTCAAGTATCATATAAATGGATACAATCAATAGATTCACAAGTAAAAGATACAAACTCGACTCGCTACCATTATTCTTTGGGCAATAAATTGTAGGTTTTGGAAAGTAAGATGATGGTGGAGATTTGCTGTTTGCGGTAAAATTACTAGAGATTCATATTAAATGTCACCGACCCCACCGAGAATGTCATCCTCCGATGGTCAAGGCATACATTCTACCGTTGTTTGAATGGTTTTGTTGGGCAGATGGCAAGAAACGAAGCCTAAGACGGTGGATGCGGTAAAGAAGACGTTGTGTAGTTTATGGCAGTTATTTGAGTGGAAAATAAATGACGTCAGGTGCAGCTTTGGTCATGCAACAAATAGGAAGGGACGGTTTATAGAAACAAGCGGGTCAGATCACCATTTTCAATTTAAAAATATGGAACTCCTTCAATTGATTTTCTCGTTCTGCAATCTAACTTGGAATGACGAAATATTTACCTTTGTAAAAGTAGTACAAGTGCAACTTCTGAAATATCTACGTCACCGACCCACATTCCTGGATTTTGGGAACCTCCGATTAACTCAACAGTTCATAAATTTGCATTTGAAGTCAAGAACCAAAACTTTAATTTGCCACATAGCTAAAGTGGTTGAATATTTTATACTCATGTTAATGGTGATTTTCTACGCGTATCTTAGACATGGCACAAGGTTGAAAGGATGGTGCACACAGTGAGGATCTAACTCATTACTCAGTTGTAATTGATCTATCGAAACAAGCTTGCTAGCCATTAATACACGTCGAACTACCTATACTCGTGCCAATAAAATGTCTTGGTAAAAAGGCCATGATTTTGACCATTTCTACTTGAAAGATTAGTGCTACATAATACTTCTTCTCCTTATACGGCCTTTTACCAGACTAAGCTAAACTTAGGAAATGCCAAGTCAGAGAGGCGTTCATTACTTAGAAAAGAGGTGCAACGCATTCATTCTGTCTTTCTTTATCCTCGGTATTAGAGTAAGCTAAGCTTTACAGAAAGGCTGTCCACACTTAGAAGATTAGTGCTGTGCAATCTTCCCACATGCTTTGTACTGTACATAAATATCAATAACTGAAATTTACTACCAATTACTATAATAATTATCATGTTTGTTTTGCTTAATGTGATTTAAAATCGGAATACAAAGGAAAAGCTATTTCTATTCATTGCGTCCTGATAATAAACTGTTCAAATATTGACTAAAAGGACTTACTTAGAATGAAAGAAACA
This sequence comes from Acanthosepion pharaonis, assembly GCA_903632075.3. Lineage (NCBI taxonomy): Eukaryota > Metazoa > Mollusca > Cephalopoda > Sepiida > Sepiidae > Acanthosepion > Acanthosepion pharaonis. The sequence goes on along the minus strand of CAHIKZ030005486.1, from coordinate 969,386 downwards.
GAGAGGATAATACAAGAACAGGATTCAAAATGTCAGAAGATAACGATTTGCATTGCATTAAAACTTTTGAAGGTCGTATTCGACAAGAAAACAGAAAGTCAGACGAGTTCCACAAGCGAGAAGTGCGAGAGGAGAAACTCTCAGCATAGAACTTAATGATCACAACTAGCTATTTTATAAGTGTGTCATGAGACCGAACTCCCGATCTAGTACCGAGCTTAGATTCGTGAAGTCCCGATACCAACGACGAAAGCACATCAGAAGAAGTGCCGTGAAAATATTTATAGAAAAGTCAAAGGGAAGCTTTTGTGCATACGTAATGCATATATTTACGATCTTGTCTTACTCCATGCCTTGTGTTATAAGCCGGTAAGGGTTTGTACTGAACAGAATGCAAAATAAGACTACTTCTACCACGGCTACTATTACTACTACTTTTAATTATTATTATTATTAGTAGTAGTAGTAGTCGTAGTAGTATCCATTCATTACAAAGGCATGCATATAATTCATAAACAGGAATTGATTTTTAAAGATGCTTTTAGATTTTTAGATTAGGAAAACAATGGGGATGGTCCATGAACAAACCAGGAACTGTCTTGGAGAATAAAATTTCTTGGAAATTTAAAATTCAACCCTTCCAATCATATGTATCCTACGTATCCTTTTATCCTAAAGAAAGAAGAAAATTTGTCCGATGGTGAATAGTAACTTTTCCAGCAGATCATGTGGTAAAAGCTGAAAAATAGATGGACTTCTGAGATGAGAGAAAAATGTGTTATTGTCACGTTTGGAATAGTTCCGAAGAAACTCTGGAAAAGTCTGGAAAAGTTCGGGGTCAGAAGAAGAATAGAAATTAATTTGACGATAACTTTGCAAAAATCAACTCCAATACTGAGAGTATTCAGGAGTCTTGCTGTCACTTGATCTCCAGTGAAAGATATCATGCGAAAATTCAATGAATAATAATAATAATAATAAGAAGAAGAAGAAGAAGAAGAAGAAGAAGAAGAAAAAGAAGAAGAAGAAGAAGTATTAAGGAAAAAAAGGGAAAACAAAGCTTTTAGGGAAGCATTGAAGAAACGAGCATAAAGTGAGAGTTCAGTCAAAAGAACATAAAAATCCTTTCTTGTATGTTATGTTCTGTAAGCTGCTTCATGTTGGTACAGGCCGTTCAGGGCACCAAAGAGACGATACTGAATGTGAAGTGAAGCAGACTAACAAGTAATCATTCAATAAACGGTGTTAATCGATCATTAACGCCCTAAAGTCTTCCTCAATACAATATTGGTCAGGTGTCGGGATAGAAAAAAGATATCAGCTAGCAATTAGGCTTTGGGCTTCTGTGAACATTGGAGTAGAGTTGGGGGTTCTATTGTGAGTAATTACTGCTTGACAGTCCCACTTATATGAAGGTTTGCTTTTCTATAGTTTCCAATGTCAAATCTTCGATTTTGCCCAGGTGCACGATTGGGCGGATTTTTTTATTAGTTAAAATTAACAATGGTTTTTCTTTTGCGGAGTTATTAAGCCCCACAGTGTAAACGCTCGAAAGAACATTTATAATTTAAGAAAATCTCTCCATCCATACGCCCAGTGAAACGTTTTTCTAGTTCTATACTAATTAAAAAGTGTTAGAATCTTTCTTGTTTAACATTACAATAGATTTTGTCTTTGATAAATATACAGTCACGAGTAGAAAATGTCCTGAATATGAACCACAAGTCTTTTTGCTTTGCGCTTGCGTCTTATCATAATTAGTCTAAGCTGGTCAACCGCACACTTTTTATAAAGAAACGTAACATAAGAAATGCCTACTTTAAACCAATATATGTTTCTTCTTTTATCTTCTGTGTCCCTTTAGGGTATAGCTGATCATAGCTCTCCACAACTTTCTGTATTCTGTTGCTTTGAAATTTTTGACTCTTTGCTCTTGTTATGCCAGCCACAATCTCTTTGCTGTTTCTTCAACTTCTCTTACCTACAATATGTCTCTTTCTGGTTATAAGTATAAGTTTCCTTGTTATTTCTATTAAGACTTCCTTGTCGTTCATATGTTCTATCCGTGGTATTTTCAGCATTTGTTGGTAGAACCACATCTCTGTCGTTTCAAGTCTCATCTTCATCTGCAAAGAAAATGCCTAACATTCGCTGAATATGAATGCTTAATTTAATCCAGGATAAAGTGTAAATCGGAGTTGTTGTATTTGGGAAGAATAAGCTGCGCCAATCTTTCAAAATGAAGCGCTGAAAATCAACATTTGAAATCTTTCTACTCAAACTCCAATCCCTGGCATTAAATGATAAATACTTAACTATCTCAACCACAAAGCAGATCATTCTGTATCAGCCATCATGGTTGAAATAATATACTTGGTTATTTTCCATTGAATTCTGTTGTAAATATCAAAACTAAAATATAATAAATGATTATTAAATAATTTATGAAGTACCGAAAAATACGGACGGAAACTTTTATAATTTAATATAAATGTTTATTAATGCCATCATGTTTAGAAATTGGGATATGTGTAAATAGATAATGATAAAAATAATAATAAATTAAATAATAAAAGTAAAAAGATTAAATAAAAAAGTAATTAACTAATTAATAATAATAATAAAATGTTTTGAACTCCCAACATTCAAGTTTGAAATTTTCGTAAAGCATACGAGAACTTGCATTTCTACTTTTTTTTCTTTGATGACTTGAAGAATAAACTGTTACTTCTACCTGAAATCCGATTGTTCGCTTGTACAAAAATATAACCACGTCTATGAAACGTCTACTATTGACAGGGGAAAGTAAATTAAACATTTTTTAAAAAACTGTATTTATGTTTATCGTAAAGAATCTATTTTTCATCACAAATATTATAGTTAACGTTTCATAAGTAGTTCGCTACTGTTGTAAGGAAGCAGTAACGGACACAACTCGAAATAACACAGTTTCTGATTTTCCGCCAAGTAATACAGAATTTCAAGGACTTGAATTCACTCAAAGCAAGCAATACAAACACAGAAAGATGTATATCTATGTTTCATAGATTCTTACGGTAATCTTTAATCTTACATCCTTAATCTTTAATCTTCCACAAAAACGGTGTGTCAAAAGCATTTTTTTCCTTGACACCGCAATTATTTTAACTACTTTCATTCCTCGGTTATGTTTATTAAAAGCGATGATTAGAATTGTAATAAAACCTAAACATTTTTGTTCTTGAGAATTTATATATATATATATATATATATATATATATATATATATATATATATATATATATATATATATATATATTAAACGTTATTTATTTACAACAACCTAAAACCTAATAAAATTGTATTAGGACTAATGCAATGCAATATTTATCATTTACCAATTTATAAAAAATAAATATGAAAAAAATATTCATAAATTTAAAAACATTTACTAAATTATTAAAATATTTTAATTAACTATGACGAAATCCTTATTATTTACCATTTTATAAAGTACGAATCAATTGACAATTAGCCGATGTTTTATCAACCATTCCAATAAACAATATAAATAAAAATAATATTCGTTTCAAGGGAAAAAACGTGTTTTAAACACTTCGCTTTTTGTTTTGTTTTTTCGGGGGCGAATGTTAAAGATTGTCGATATTAGTGTAAACAATCACCTCTGCTCGGAACAAACAGCCTGCATGCGGAGAGAGAACGAATTTAGTGAGTGCGCTAAAATGGAAAAAGGAGTAAGACATGGATACATTTTCTCACCCAGATTTATCTAATCTATACAGCGAGATAACTCTCAGAGAATATGTCGACCTATTAGGATTTTGCAACGACGGACATAATCATAATAACATAAGATACGCCAATGTCACTGTGTGGATGGCAGGCTCAGCATGAAACCTGAAACAATTCATTGACAAGGTCGAGATAATCGACAAAAGCCAGCAGAAAGCATTAACCATTAATCTATTTTGAAAACAGTGTGAACTGATGGATAATAAGTTGAAACCTATAATTAATACTGGATTTTTTAAACCTATAATTAATAACGGACATTTATTTTTATAATTAATACTGGAATTTTATTTTTTTTATAACTAATACTAAATTTTATGATAGTTATTAATGGGTTAACCTTAAGAAGACGTAATGCATAATTGACAGCTCAAGTTGCAAGCTACATATAGAGAATGTTAAAACCAAGTATTTTACTAGGTGTGTGATGCAGTACCATACAACGGGAAGTGTTGTACGGAAATCCGGATATGCACAGAAAGAGGGAAATATGCCTTTGAGAAAGTAAAAAAGTATTATGAGATAGGAAAATGATATTAGAAACAAGAAAAAGAGTGGCGGTTTTTATATGACTATAAATATTGGGTAATCTCCTCACAAATTAAGAAGATATTTGATGCAACAGAGATTTAATTCTACTGATTGATGCTGAAACTCCAATGGACGGAACATGTAAGCCATGAGAAAGTTTTAATGAGAATAGGAACTACAAGGAAAATATTATTAACAATCAGAAAAAGACAACTAAAATTTCTGATAAACATAAGGAGGATCTAACATTCGAAAAGCGTACTGAATGAAATCATCGTCCAGTTCACATCCCTGCTCTAGCTTTTAAACAGGAAGATAATTTTATTTCTTGTTTCCTGTTTAGTATTGGGTTTCTGGTTTTTTCTAAAGTCTTTTCATTCTCTTTCAGTCCTAGTAGCCCCTTGCGTCTTAGCAGCATTATTGCCTTGCTTGGGGTGAATTGATTCAGGAGAATCTGAGAGTAAACTATTTCACGCATTTGTGCGAATTGATGGAAGACCGAAAAGAAAAAGAGGCTGATAAAGGAGAAAATTTGCTTTGAATAATCAAAGACAGAAATTTGTGGAAAGAAGTAATTGCCTACGTCTTGAAAGGACGTATCATATAAAAGACGTGTCTCAAATGTTGTTCTAAGGTTATTTTCCACAAGTCCTCCCACTAATTTGTCATCATTAATGTCGTTATATGTGGGTCTTTCTTGAGGCTTATCGCAAACATTCTCTATTCTGCAGCGACATTTCCGAAATCACCTTTGTTGTTGGTAGCTTCTTCAGATACTAAAACCATATGTCTCTGCTGTTTATGCCCCAATTAAAATTCATAATAAGATTTAAAAAACAAAGATTTATATTTTTCAAGCAAAGTATATTAATAGAATGCTCAAATTTACAATAGTAAATGCCATAATATATAACCCCAAATAAATTCCTCTTGATTGCACCGAATCACAAATCGCCGTCAATCCGACTATTCATGCACTAGATTCATTTATTATATTTGTATCTTTTTCCCCACTCTAAACTTCGCTTTAAAACGTAGACAAAGTTTGACTGTCTTTTATTGATTTTTATACTTTAGTTGCCTGCCAAATAATGAGTTTAATCCATACTGGGGGCTTCATTAAATTAGCCTTGTGCCTGGGTAAGGTAAGTAAATATTTATAGTCTGATTATCAATAAATTACTTTATTAGTCTCCAAGCAGTTTGTCCAATTGACTGAGCACAAAAGCAGTAAAATCACAGTACTTGGTTCGAGATATTTTTTCCAACAGAAATGCTAATTCTATGCTTGTTTTTTTTCTTTGTTTATTTCGAACTACTTCATGTCCTGATCTTCAAAATTAAAATTAATTGAAAAATATAAATTTACTTCTTATAATCTTCCATTCTCTGGTAAATAATATTGTGATATTTTCGTTCATATTTATCATGTATGCTAGATCTGTTTTTATACTTAGACACATTTTGAAATTTCAGGTTACCATTGAAGAAACAGAATATTTAAAAGTTCAGAGAGAGAAAACAGGACCAGGAGTCAGTTTCCAATTTGGAACTATCGAAAAAATGCCGTCAAAAATATTAGAAACGTGTAAATTAGACAGGCAGATTAAAAGATAGCAACAACAGGATTCTACGCATGTTCTCTCTACATCTACTATACTGTATTTTCCCACTATTGTCTTCCAGTGAAAAAAACAACCGATGACAGTTTTAAGACAGTCTAAAGGAATTTACCGCCTCTAGATATGCCATGGAAGGTTGATGTATCTTCCAACCTTGAGACATAGCTTGTTAATGCCTTTTGACAAAACTTACAAGATACGGGCTTTCTTCATCCAAGTTCTCACTTAAAGGACATGTCAAAAATAGGTAGGGAAAATGTAAAAGTAACCACCATCAGAAGTATGTAAATATTATCTGCATTGGTGCTAATTGTAGAGTTGATAAGGACACTTTACAATACAAAGAGCTTACAGAAAAAAAACTATGAAAAAAAAAAATTTAACCAAAGGACCAGAGTGTCACTTGACTCTCACCAGAGATGAACACAGAAAGTAGATATATCACCCACAATGTTATTTCCTAACATTGTTGCTATTGTTGTTGTTCTGGCGGAGGATGTTGCTGATGTTTTAGAAGAATTCAACAGCGAAAAATCAATTAAGACATTTCTTGTGGACAATATCGGTTCAAACACTGGTTGTAAGGCAGAGCATGTTACAGTTCTGGAGAAAAAACTCAAAAGAATGTTGCACAGCAATGGCTATTAACTTCATCAAAAGGAACATCCACTTAGAATTGCTTTTAAGTACATTGATGGAGCTACAAGAAATTATTTTAATTTCAGACCAACTAACTGCATATACTTCAATTAATAATTAATAAATTCCATAAGCAACAACATAATCCAGAAAATAAATCAACAGTCGACAGAAATACAGAATGTTGTTAAAAAAATGTACAACACAAAAATATTTTTTGTTTTAGATGTAGCGCGCCACTAGAGAAGAGATTAAAAAATTATATTCAACTCTGAAGCGACTCACTGGTTAAATTTGATTAACTTCTCGAAAATAGAGGTTTTGAATCTGTGCTTGCAGAAGGTTTTTCAATTAAAGAATTACAAGAGGTTCTAATGAGTGGAACAATATTGGAGTTGGCAAATTTATCTTCACAATCGCAAGGTGTGGAAAGAGCAGTTAAATTAAGTACTGAAGTTTCATAAATTGTTTATGGACAAGAAGCAAGGAACAAGAACATTATTACTAAATCATTGTGCCATCAAATAAAACATTAATTTACTTCAAAGGGAAATTATACCGAACATTTTAGCTATATTATGACGTAGATTTTCAATAAACAATGTAAATTGAAAACATTTTGTCTTATAATTTGTGCCCAACAATATTAAATTAATATTAATTTAAATTTAAAATTCGCAGGATTTTTCAAACTGTTTATGGTATCAGTTTGTAGTGGGATACTGTTTAGTTGGAGAAAGAAAGAGAGAGTGGATTTTATAGGGGACTTAGTGGGGGCTATGAGGAGAAGAACGCACCATTGCTGGAATTATATTATGGAGGTAGAAGAGCTTGGGTAAAGTGAGGGAGGGAGGATCGATGAGCTGACCTACATTCTAATGGTCACACGAACAAAGTTTAATTCGACGGGAATTCACGGAAATTAACGAAAACGTGAAAAAACAACCAAGAGGTAACTTTAGTAAAATGAAAGAGAGATGATTCGGAATTATTGGTATTAAACTCGTCCATATATCAGAGCTCAAAGTTTGAGGTGGTGGGTTTCAAAGATTTGAAGGGAATTTTTATATATGTGTACCCATGCGTTAGTCCACGTTAAGAATATCTACTCGCATAGATATACTAACATGCAGTTAGATATCTACATCCAAGCAGATACATACATATGCTCGCTGACATGTATAAAAATACAAATGTTAAGATGAAATATTTTTCGAAAGGTAATAAGAGGAGTTTAGTTAAGTTAGAAAAAATAGGTGAAAATAGTCATTAACTAAAGGTATCTTAATTTCAATTGTTAAGAAAATTTGCTCTGTTTAATGAAAATAAACATTGAGCGCTCTTTTGTGTGTCAGTTTTAACATATTCCAAATTCTATGTTGCGTTAATAGAACTCGCCTGGATTATACCAACGGATTACTACCTGCATGTCCATATATATATATATATATATATATATATATATATATATATATGTGTGTGTGTGTGTGTGTGTGTGTGTGTGTGTGAATGCAAATGCATGAGGGTAGATTCGAAATGATGTTAACTTAATATGTGATGTTGTTATAAAGGCAGTAGATAGCGAATTTTCCCGCCAGTAATATTTTTTGCCTTGTTACAAATCGCAGCTGATGCAGTTTTATTTTTACGAGTGCGACATGCAGGTGAAAATGTTAATTACTGGTGAAAATGCATCGCTAATTGTGGTTATATTTGGAAAATAGAGTTTACCTGAAAACATGGTTTATAATATTATTGGCGGGCAAGTTCACTATCTACTGCCAATCTACCAACGTACACACATGACGTATTAGGTGAACATAATTTCAGATCCAACTTCGTGTACACGCATACACACATACATACGTATACATATGTGTGGTTGTATGTATGTAATAAGTTGTATCCATAAAAATAACGTATGAACAAAAAATATATTCAAATATTTGTTGGATTTAATCGATTTCAGCTATGTTAATATTGTTTACGTTAGGTTACGTTTCGGAGCAGAAACGATATATCGAGAAAGATCGTAGAAGATGTGTGTTTATAAGCAGTAATTTGGACTTTGCTAAGTGGAATGCTCTCTGTGGCTGAATGGTTAACAGCACGTCAGGCCAAATGACGGTTTCCGTATGGGATACAGGTTCAATTCCTGTCGAAGAACGCATATGTTCTACGAAATTTCTCGGACATTCAGACCGGTAAATGCTGTTTAGTTAAAACAGAACATTGACTCAAAAAAGTTGTATAAAAATAACGTATAAACAAAAAATATATTAATATATATATATATATATATATATATATATATATATATATATATATATATATATGTGTGTGTGTGTGTGTGTGTGTGCAGAGAAAAAAAAAGTTGAGATGTTATGAGAGAGAAAGAAATATTTGTTGCGTCTCGACTTGGTGGCTATGGCGTCAACTCGAGCTGACCCGACTAAACTAAATCGTAGCCAGGCCAAATCCGTGCTCAACTCAATGTGTGAACGTTTCAAAGAATTTAGGCAAGCATGTAAAAGCGTTGTAAATCACGGCCAAAGAATCCCGACGATAACGACAGCAAAGAGTGAGGCAAAAGAGAGAGAATAAGATATTCGGACTTGAGAAAGAGACTCACTTTATTTAAGCGTTGGCTGTTGAAGTCTTACGTCGTGCGGTAATAATCGAAGAGAGAGAGAGAGAAAGAAGTGACATGTCGAGATCTTAATGCTTCATTGCTAGCTGCCTTGTCCATCTGACTGTCCGACCGACCAACAGGCAAGCAGGCAGCATAGTTTTGCTTCGTTTAACTCTCTTGTCCTATTGGTATTCAACTTAATTAAAACGCACTCACCCCGGGTCGCATTCTCGAGTCAGTTACCCTTATTTAATGAGGTGAAGACACGCAGATGGGAATGTGGACGAGGGTAACAGTTTCGTCATCGTTGCTGATGCTGTTATCATAGGGCGCCACTACAGAACAAAGTCTACATATCTGTTTATCTCTCCCTATATTTACTAAACTTGTCTCAACCTGGTAAAAGGTAAGAAATTTGAAGTACCATATGAAAATGAAATTATATGGCTTTCCGGCAACTGGAGTGCACAACTACAAAGAATCTCCTTTTTTTTTTCTAAAGAAAATGACATGTATCTTCATGACGTAGTCGATGATGGCTTTCCACCACTTCCTTTTAGTTATTACTTGTGAAATGCTATGATTTTTTAAACAAATATAATGAAACTTCTGCATAGTTTTCGAATTAGGCGAATCCAGTCTACCCTGTTTAAATAGCAGGGGAGGTGGATTCGTGCGAAAGTGAATGCAGCAAACTAGGCTAGAGTTTAAAGTTTCCGTGATGATAAAAAAGTACGCTACACGCCCATCCAGTTTTCTTAATATTTAAATAATCTTTTAGTTTTGCTTAGTCTTGTATTGGTTTCAGAGTGTCCCCTGTAAAGATCAAGATTCACTCTCACTGAATGGTTTCGAGATCAAAAAGACTACCTGCTATCTAACCAAGTAGATATTTATTTTAACTAATCAAGTCATATACAAGACTACAATAAAAGAGTAATTAGTGATATTCGAAATCAGTTGCAATGGTTTTCATTACTATTTACTATCAGGTCTTTGTGACTCTATTGAAGCATTAATTGTGGATTGAGCTCATAATGGCCTTAGCTGTGGTTCTAACAGGCAGTGAATTTAGCAAGATAATATATTTTCTTACTTTTTCAAAGAAAAAAAAACTTTTTAAGCAAAAGTGATTTGATCAATATTCTGTGAAAATATGATGAATAAATAATTTGAGGATTTCCTCCTTGTTTGGGATTAGAAATATCTTGCAGTGATTCAGGATTCAAATAGAGACGATAAATTTTGAATAGAAAAATGGTATCGATAATCAGAGGAAAGAAACGTGGAGGAAATGGAAAAATGGGAAAATAAATCAATCAAGATAAAAACATTTATGAAAGAAATAATGGAGAGCTTAAAAATGAATCGAAGAAATTAATGAATAAATAAAAACGAGAAAGAAACGAGAAAGAAGAAATATATTTAAACTTAACAGAAAAAGCGAAGGAAACACTCGATAATCAAAAGAAAAATATCAGAGGGGAAAAGAAAAGATTATTATTCACAATCGTAGGACACTCAATGGAGGCGGGGGGGAGAAAAGAGAAAGAAAATATCTTGTATTTTGAACTTTGCTGACCCTAAGTTAGAAGCAATTGGCAAAAAGCGGGAAAAATGGCGCGTCAAGATAGCGTCTGGCGCCTTGTTGACTTCCTCCGTCCGTTGGCGGTTAGCCCTCCCAACTCCTGTGGGGGTAAGAAGTATCACGGTCAGAAACGTAATAAAACGTTTCGATTCTATTTCAGAGTGGCGTTTTTACCTTCCACAAAAGACCAGCTTGTTGGCCACGCTAATCACCGTATCACTTTGTTTGGCCTGCGACCTTCTCATCAAGGCTGGGTAAAGTGGCGGAAAGAAGCGAAGTATAACAACCCCCTCCCCGACTCATCTTCAGCCTCAACCACGTTTTTCCTGTCACTTCGTGGCATAAACATAGAAACCAACGTCACTTGATAGCGCCGATCAACACGACAATTTAACATGGCTGACATACAAGATTGAAGCTGTTCATCAGTTCCGGTTCAAGAAAGAGTTCTACACTTAATTTACATATATACGAAGCAATAAGTTTATTTCCTTGTGCGTTTGTATGATTGGTCATTTCTTGTTAGGTTGATTTTGTTTTTCATGTAACAAAGTGAATTTATCTTACGTCAGGAACATGTTTCTCGAACGAATTAAGAAGTTGTAAATAATTTTCGAGTATTTTATCATCTCTGTGAGTCAATCCTCTTATATTTAAGGGGTCTCAAGTTTAGGACAGCAACCTGCTTTCTATTGTAGAAAGACGTGAACATAATCTTAACCCGAAGATAAATGACTTGTCACAACTTTAATTTATTTAATATTTGAGAGATATTTGGTTACTTTATTTGATTTTTCCCAGTGAAAATTTATTTCTTTAAATATCATAATAATTATTTTATTTTCAGCAAAAATATTGACTAAAAATAGTACATATAGTTGAGTTTTTCTTACATTCTTTATAATTAACGATTCTTATGACAGAATCCGTTCCAGAACGATCTTTAAATAAAAATCTTGAATGATAAAAAAATAAAATAAATGTTTACAAAAAACAAAAAAGGATTTATTTTTATTATAGGAGTCAACACTTACATATAGAAGTCATTCAGTCTAGAATTGGCAATCGAATTTGTATCGTTGTCATAATTCGATGATACAAATATCACCTCATCGACTCAGATTGCCTGACGCGAGCCACCCATGTTATAAAATACATTTTAGAGGGTTTTTTTTTACATAAAACTTTGAAATTTCTTGGCGTAGTTAAATCGAATAAGTTTAAAGTAACTATTTTCTATAGAATTGTTTTGATGTTACAGATGTTTTTTTTATTTTTATTTGTTTATTATTTCCAGTTAACTTTCAGTGAGAGAACGAACATTGTCGATATTTTTGTTGATAAACGCAAATGTTGGCTCTTATATTTATCGCGAAAGTAATGAAAATTGTAACTCATTTTTAAATTTTTAATTAATATTTTTCGACAAGACATTAAAATTTTTGTTGGAGATCTCTTATATATATATATATATATATATATATATATATATGTGTGTGTGTGTGTGTGTGTGTGTGTGTGTGTATGACATTTTGTAAGCTTATGTTCATGTGCCAAAAATCGATGAACTTTTGTTCAATCGTAATGAAAAAGGCATGAATTTGTTTTAGTTCTTGAAAAAGGTCTCCCGAAACCAAAAATTCGATTTTATCGCAGTAAATTTAGAAAATAATCATATTTCTCGATTCCTGACTATCTTCTTCTCCTTAGGAAGGACTCTAATGTCCATCGCCTGGGAGTTTATGTCAACGAACATCTCTACCTCTGGCTAGGGAACTCTCTCTTGACTCTCTACACCGGTCTTACTCTACTTAACTCAGCTATCTCTTCTTTCATTACCGTTCCCTTTCCTCTCATGACTGTTGCGTGCTAGATAGTATTTCTGATAATATAGACTAGGCCATTTCCATACACTCGTTTGCAAATATATTTGTGTTTGGTGACTTTAATGCCCACCATGTCAAGTGGTTTAAACATTCTATCAGCGACCTTTAACTTCTCAATCACTCAATTGAAGGAGTGAGAAGTTAAGGGTTTCACTAGTAACCCCAACGGACACGTTTCACTTCTAGATATCTTTTTTTTTTAACCTCTATCCCGGATATGTCGTACGATGCAGCTCTGCACTCTTGGCAACTCTGATCATGCAGTAGTCTGTAAGCATCTCTTTCCGTTCCCCTACCAGTCAAGAGCTTCCTACCAAAAGAATATATTTCTGCTATCAACGAGTGGATTGTGACTCGTTCCGTGACTTCCTTCGTGATGTTCCTTGGAATGCAGTTTTTAATCAACCTGTTCATAAATGAGCATCTGAGGTCTCTTCCTGGGTGAAAGCTAGCATCAATGCTTTCATTCCAGCAAGGAAATACCAAGTTAAACCACGTTAATCTCCTTTGTTATCATCTGCATGCTTGGCCGCTATAGCCCACAGGAATCACTTCTTCCGACTGGACCAGAGCGACACGACTGATTGCAGCAGACGTCTCTTTGTCTCTGCTCGTAACGAATGTAAGCGTGTCCTCAAAGAAGCGAATTTACTGTTTGCTAATAGAATGAAATAACTTATAGCATCTCGCAAGTTCGATTTTAGAGATACTTGGCGGCTCTCCAAGAGTGCTGAACGACCGCAAGTCATCTACAGTAGATAAGGTTGAACGCTTTGCTCGGAAATTACCTTCCAACTCAACAGTCGAATCATTTGGATTACCCACACTTGATTTTCCCCCTCTAGAACAGAAACCTAGTTGGTCTCGGCCATTATTTCTACATTAGACTCTCATAAGGCTGTTGGAATTTTTGGGTACCCTGGTGTACTAGTGAGCCAGCCAAAATGAGCTGACTCATTTTATAGTTCACCAATAGATGGGTTAACCAATCACAAGGCTCAAAATATTCAATTTTACGTGTATTAAAGGCAGCCATGTTTTTCCCGAATATTTACTGACAGCCAGCCTTTGATATCGAAGACTGAAGAATTCCGGAACAGCTTTTGCTGGTGGTATTGGCAATATAGGCGGATTCAGTAGAGTGTCTGACTCGTGAGTATTAATCTTTAACGTTGTTTCATTGAACAGGTTACGTACTGCGCTGTATTCTATATTCATAGACTATGGTGAACATGGTTAACAAAAGCAAGTCATAAAGAAATGTGTTCCCGAACTGGCTCCAGTTCTCTCCAAACTCTACAACTATTGTTTCGCTGCTTCTTGATTTCTAGCTTGTCCTCCTTTGTAGTCCTTGTTTTTAAGAACTCTGGAGAACCTTCTGACCCCTCTAACTATAGTCCTATTAGTCTTTTCGGTAAAGTATTCGAGGCTTTAATCAATGTTGAAGTAGTTAAGCATCTTACCTCTCACGACTGACTCTCTGACAAACAATATGGATTCCGTCTTGCTCCGTCTACCGCTGACGTGCGTACGGCCATCACTGAATATGTATATCAAGCTCTTGATAATAACAGCGAAGCTCGAGCTGTGGCTCTAGATATCTCGAAGGCGTTTGACAGGCTCCAGGGCTAGGGTATTACTGGACGATTGTTTGTTTTAATCCAATCATTGCTATCAAGTCGTGAAATGAAGGTTGTTCTGAACGTACTTGCTTCCAGATCATTTCACACGAACGCAAGTGTCCCCCAAGGCTCTATCCTGGGTCCTACGCTGTTTCTGATCTTCATCAATCTCATCAGTTCCCAAGTAGTCATTTATGCTGATGACACTACAATGTACTCGTCTTAATAGCCTAATCCGCCAGAGTTGACAAAGTTAACCCGAATGTTGCTTTTAAAAAGGACCTCTGATCTGTGGTTACCTGGGGCAGAGAATGGCTCGTAAATTTTAATGCCTCCAAAATGAAACTGTTCCCATTTAACCACCATAGAGAAATTTCATGCCCGCCATCACCATGGCTGATGCTAGACTAATGGAGAGTAACACACTGCGTATTCTTGGTTTCAAGTTTCAACTGACTTGAAGTGGAATGCCTACATCGAATCAATAGCTGCATCTGTTGCAAGGAAAGTTGGGTCACTGTGTCGTGCTAAAAAGTTTTTTTCACATCAGAGTTCATCTCGCACATTTACAAATCCACCATTCATCCGTGCATTGAATAATGTTGCCATATCTGATCTGGTGCTTCTGCTATTCATCTCGAGGTTCTTGACAAAATCCAAAGAAAGATCTGCAATGTAATCGATCCTGACTTGGCGTCTCGACTTCAGTCACATTTTCACTGATGTGACGTGGCTTCCCTCTAACTTTTCTACAGATATTTTCATGCTACTGCTCTGACGAGCTTTTTTTCCTGGTGCCTGGTCTACGTGAGTTTAAGCGTGCTACCAGATTGGCATCTAGGCCACACCCTTTTACTCTTGAGTTCGTTAAATGTAACCACCACTTCTACTCCAACAGTTTCTTTTCTAGCACTTCCCACCTATGGAACTCTCTTTCGTTTACTTGCTTCCCTGATAACTACAATCCTAAAGTTTTTAAAAGTAATGTCAATCGCCATCTTCTATCTTCTTGAATCCCGTTCATCCTTTCCTCAGTCCCCCTATACCCAGTGTTTTCTCACACCTTCCTTGCATGTAACCCCCCCCTGCGTACTCGTTGCATTCCTGCATTGATTGAGCTGAAATGATTAAAAAAAATTCAGAAGCTTTATTTTTCAATTTGCTAATAATGTAATTAGATAGCACTTTTGTATTTTTTAATACATTTAACAATTTATAGCTATGGCATAATATACAAAATTACAAATAAACAAAAATTGTAAACACGGATATACAATTAGAAACTTACATTTACATGTAAGAATAGCTATATTATAAGAAAAAGAATGGAATATTTAGCATAATTATAACATAATATAGAATTATTTTCTTTTGTTAGACAAAATAAATGTAAGCTGAACTTTTTCCTTCTTTTTACATTTTTATATTTATGATATCTTGAATGCACTTGATTGCCCGTTCTGCACACTGATTTGTTTTGGGAATTTCGATGGTTCAGGATTAAAAAAACAATTTTCACTAAATTTAACGTTTTTTTGTGAGCTTGCAAACTGCTACAGAGATTCTGATAATCATCTACATTTTGTAGGTTTGATCAATAAACCAATGCCCCGCTCTTCTACAAATTTCAAGTATCGAGTGTCTTTTCTCTGCTAGAGAGAACTAATATTGCTCTAGAATTCCATTTTGTATTACTTAAGTTAGGTATTTTTTGAAACACGGTCAAAGAATTGTTGTTCTTCCAGTTTCTATTGGGAAAATCGTCTTTTTAACTGAATGACAATCGCATTCCTGCTTCCAGTCTTTACATTGATAGTGTCCGCAACAATCATCTTTATGCTCTTCCATAAAGTGTATTTATCCAGAACAGTTATTATTATTCCTTTGACAACAGTATCTGCTTTTTCATTTGGTAGATGCAATGTTTCTAACTTCTCTTCTCATATTCTTCAAAACAAATAATTGATATTCTTTGCCATCAATTCATTTCTCATCAGAATACAATGAGCAATTTTCTATATGTAATGTTTTCTTCATTTCTTCTTTAAGTTTAACAGCTTCTTTTATAGTTGATCTGTAAATACCAGATTGAGAATGTGTCTCAACGTTTATCCCTTCTTGACATAAATGTTAATTTGGTTACGTTTTTGGTTTTGCTATAATTCTTCCCTTTTCTTGTGGATAGTTCTTCAGAAGTTTAGGACTCTTCATATTCACTGTCTGATTGGTTCTCTGATTCGGAAGTTGAAGTTGTTGTTGTTGTTATAGCTGTCACTGCTGTTGAAGTTCCCTCCAAGATCACTTTTCTTCTTTTGGATAGATGAATAGTTTTGGAACTCACAGTCATTCTATCCAATATGTCCATTGCTTTTGATTTGAAGATAATATAATCGTCTGTCCTCGCTACACAGCCATTCAACATTTTTGTTTGTGATGACAAAAATTTCATTCAATGGTCATATTTTCTTCGTTTCACATCTTCATCATAGGTGTTCAGCACTTGATACAGTTTTGCTTGTATGACTTGGGTTGATAAATTTGGGAAATTTAATTTCTTTTGCTATAAATTTGTTACTTTAGCGATTTCCATTATACGTGCTTTTCTTCCTTTTATGGAATCTCCAAGGAACAGATAGCGACCAACAATTTGGATTTTGAATGGTATCCTGCATTTCTTTTCTTATGATTGTTCTTCTACTGGAACAGTTCTTCTTTTCTTATTTGATTCTGGAAATTTTTTGAGATTATTCGTCAAAATCTTGTTTCTTTCAGTGTTAGAAGCATTTTTTTCTATAAGCCATCAAGTTCAAAATGAATATTTAGAGATTTTTCAGCAAATCGATCAGCGTTGCTTAATACTCTGAGATAAAAAAATATCTTATCACAAACACAACACAATTTTCCCATTCACATTATCTAAATGACAACCCAACAAGCGCTTACGCTTATATAGTTTCACAAAATGCACATCATAAATTTCCAGAAAGTTCTACAAGGCTTCAGAAAATTCTAGTTGGATCCAAAAGTTCTAAAAGGTTCCACAAAGTTCTAGAAGGTTACAGAAAGTCATACTATTATACATATACGATTTTAGAAATTTCTTGTTGGGGTGACATTTAACAAAATAAATAAATAGATAAATAAATAAACTGTATTATACCTTTTTTCATTATTTTTAACAAAAAATCATTGAATTATGAAACACGAAATCAATTATTTTACAAAAAATCAAAATTTTAACACTTATATATATATATATATATATATATATATATATATATATATATATATATATATATATATATATATATGACATAATTTAGCTCTTGAAAATATATTTTCAACTGAATGACAAGCTAATTCCAAAAACAACGGTCACCAGCGTAAATGCGAAGCTCTTCAGTAAAATGAATTGAGCACTTTTTCTGTATAGCGTTTGTTTACTTTTATAAAAACAATAAGCTAGATTTGGCTGAATCGTTCTGTCGAGTGAAGATGGCTCAGTGGTAGAAGCTCTGACTGACACCAAAATATATAGGTAATAATCTGTTTGTATATAATCCAAGTGAATCCTAATAATATAAAAAGTTAAAACTGACACAGAAAAGCGCTCAATGTATTTATTACAACAGAGTATATAAATTACATAAAATAGAAATCCAAATTTACCTCATCAGCAATAGCTATTTCAGATAACATGTGCTATGTTGGCATTTACAACTCAGAAGTGAAGGTAGAAAATAGGAACTTAAAATTTAAACAATGTTTAAATTTTAAGTTCTTATTTTATACCTTCACTTCTAAGTTGAAAATGCCAACACAGGACTTGGTAGCTGTAATAGCTATTCTGATGAGGAAAATTTAGATTTATATCTTATGTAATATATATATATATATATATATATATATATATATATATATATGTGTGTGTGTGTGTGTGTGTGTGTGTGTGTGTGTGTGTGTATGTATTGGTCTCTATTTCTATATTTTGATCTTTTCTTCTTTGTCTCCTCATCTAGTGCTGAAAATCAATTTTTTTCTGTTCTCCGTTTGTTTCAATTACTGCTGCAACATAATCAACAGCTATCTTTCCTCTCATCCAATTTGTAACGCCCCAAAGTCTTTTAATTGAATTAAGTATATTAACAGATAGCATGTAAACTTCAGAAGTAGTCATAGGTTAGCAGGTAATGCTGTGTTCACTTTAATCAATATTCAACTTAAAAATTAATCTGTACATTTTAATTTTAAGTTAGCCGCAAAATTAACTTTTCCTTATTTCTGCGGCAAACAAAATATCACAAATTTGCGTCTTGCATTGAAAAACAACATTTTTAATGTCAGTAAGAAAAAATATTTTTGTTTTTCATAATCACTCAAGATCGCACCCAACAGGAATAAACGGGAAAATGTTGGAAATTAGTTTATTTTTTTTTTGTCACACTCTCTTCATATTCACCTGACTCTGCACCAAGCAATTATTTCCTTTTTTTTCGGATGCTGCAAAGCGCTTTTATGTGGAAACATTTCGCTAATAAAACCAGATTCAAGAGTTGTCAAAAAATATTTCACATCAAAATCCACGAAATTTGACTCAAAAGGTATCGATGATAATTGATAACATGTGATTATAAATAATAGTAAATATATTATTGAATAAAAAGTAATTGTACTTTATTGGTTATGAAGAAACAGTTAATAAGCAAAACGGAAATTATTTATGACTCAACTTAATCAAAACGCTAGAATATAGAGAACGTATCCCAGGAATGAATCTGCCGTAAGTCAATGGGTAACAAGTCTTAGATCATTGATTGTAATATCTAATATGAATTGGGATTTGTATTTTAGTATGTATCTACTTAGGTAGCTGCATGTTCAAATATCACAGATCATTGTTATCGTAGTGCATCATAGTATTTAGAACCGATGATAGATTTTGATAAACTATAATATTTACAAGTTTTGCATTTTTTTTTAAAAATAATTTCATGGCATTTCAAAGTAACAGAAAATGACAATTGACATTGCATTTAAATTTTTGAAAATCGTAGTTTACAGGAAAGCAAAAGGCAAAAGAGTGTACCACAAGTGCAGGAGAAGAAACTATTAGTATAGAATTCACGGTTACAACTAGTACTTTCAACAACTAGTACTTTCAACAGTGAAATTATGAGACCTTGTTGTCAATCTGCGCTTACATTCATGAAGTCGATGTACCAACTATGAAAGTTCTGCAGAAGAATTACCGTAAAAATATTTATAGAAGCTACGTTACGACGGTGGGGAAAAGTGCCTCTGATGTTGGAATGCCAGGTAAGGGCTGATAGCTTTACAGATGCTTCTTTCGATTTTGTTAAGAATCTCTAGATATAAAACAGAAGCAAGATGTAACAGACATATTCGACCCACGGACGAATGGAAAATTTATAAATATGCAAGATGAGTTCAAGCGAGTAAAATTGTCTAGCACAACATAGTAAACCAATTTTCCTTGCAGAAACCCTAGCAATTGATTCAATATAATCATTCCACTTCATGTCAGTGGAAAACGTGAGACCAAGAAGGGTCGCATTTGCCATACTGATGGAAGGCAACGATGGCTAAGATGATTAATGCAGAGCAGTCTTGTTTTGGAGGCGAACCTTACCTTAACAACAGTATATACAGTAAATTGTGTTTGAACAATTATCTTACTCTAGAAGGAACCGCCATAATATCTTATTTCGTTCACGATAATGATTATTCATAATAAATAAATAAAAAAAACAAAACAACTTCACACTGGTTGGATTCCAAATTACTAGTCATTCAATCAATTGGCTTAAGTTAACAGATAGTGGTTCTAAATGAGGAATTGAAGAGCTGAGTTCGAATTCTAGTCTCGTTCGTTACATTCACTTACACGCAAATACCCTTAAGAAAAATAGGAATCATCTCCATCTATGGGTTAAATAGTAGGATGTATATCAGGAAGAATCACTGTTATTCTCAAAAGAATGTTAATGCAATATTCACTCACAAATATTACTATTCTGATAATGCAAAATATGTTTTGACTTTAAATAACCCACAAAGAATTGATTACTCATAGATGGAACCAACATAAACTTGTATTTCAAAACATTTTAAAGAAAAATAACTCTTTAAACCCTTCACTGCGTATACACAAAAATGGTGCGTACCGAAACAGTATCTAATTTTATTGATAGGTGAAAATCAGTATAATTTCCTTCTAATGTCCTTCCCTAATACCAGTAATTCAAAATAAGATACTGGCGTAAATTTACGTGATAAGTTTTACAACACAGGCGAAAAACGAAGAAAATAAAACAACAATGACATTTTTGTACACGATGTAAGCGTATGACTTGTAATGTGATTGCTGGAAAAGCATCTCTGTGAATAATAATATGGAGAAACCAAAAAGATACAACATTTTGGCCACGATGAATGCCATTTTTCATCAAAAAGGAATGACCTATTAAAGACAAGTAAATTTACTTTGCAGCAGAGATAAATAAAATGTAGGGGAATACGCTAATTATAAGTAATCCAATTTAGAAATTCTAATGATTTTATGATTGTTGACATAACCTTAAACCATGACGCTCAGCACTTCTTTCATGGTCTATTTATTTATTTACATTCTCTCCCTTATTCTTTTCAATCTTCATTACCTGTCCAATTACCTGTCCAAGTTCTTATTTAAATATTATTAAATGATCCTTATTGCTATAATATCTTATGATATTACAGCCACATCACGTTGAAAAACCGGTTCCTGTACGATCACCGAAGTTAAGTAACATTCAGTCTAGATTGATGATCAGCTGCTGTAAGCGTGGATGTGTGGACGGCGTGATGGGATTGTTAATCGGAGAGCCGTGTTCCAATTCCCAGGAGATTCGTTATATTTACTTACGCACAAATATCCTTGGGACAGGTAAAAAGCCACCTGTTATCCTCACAGTTAATTATTATCTCCAATAAATTCTTACAATCTTTAAATATTTTTTGGTTTCAAATAACTTGCAAAGGGTTGATAAACAGTAGAAAACGAATCAATAATAATTTAAGATAATCTTCTGAATATTAATTTTAACGCTTCAAAAGCGAACCTTCTCTCTTTTAATCATCTGAGAGAACCTTTTTTACCTTCCATCAGGATGGCTCACTTCCAGGAAAGTGACTCATTGTCCTTTCTCGGACTAACGTTTTCAGCTGACATTAAATGGAAAACGTATATTGGATCAATTCCTAAGTCTGCAGCTAAGAAAGTTAGTTTACTATGGCTATTTTTTCTCGCCAGAATCTATCTTACATATTTATAAATCTACCATTCGTCCTTGCTTTAAATATTGCTGTCACATCTGGTCTGGTGCTCCTGCTATATATTTAGAAATTCTTGATAAAATCCAAAGAAGAATTTGTAATGTTATTGATCTTGACCTAGCATCTCATCTTCAGTTTCATTCCCACTGCTGTAACGTAGTTTATCTGTGTCTTTTCTATAATTCCTTCCATAGGATTTGTTCTGTTGAACTTTTCTTTATTGTACCTAAACTTTTAAAATTTAAGTGCAGTACTTGATTGGCGGCAAGGTCTCATCAATTTACAGTTGAAATGGCTAGATGTAACTTTAAGTTCTTTGCTTACAGTTGCTTCTATCGCACTTCTGACTTGTGGAACTCTCTTTCGGCTTCTTTCTGGTTAACTTTGATCTTCAAAAATTTAAAAGCAATGCCACTCGTTATTTTATGTGTTCTTATTTCATATTCTTTTATTGTTCTCTCTTCTTAATTGTAGTTTTTTTTTCATATTCTCTAACACATAGTAACTTCTTGCGCTCTAGTGGCTTTATTGCCTTTCTTGGGGTGAAATGATTTTAAAAAATAATTAAAAGGGAATGTAATTTATTAAGACAAAATAATATTGAAAGCGCACTGATTTAAGAATCTTTGACGGTAAATTTACGTCCAAGATCAGACGACATATATCCTTTTTTGACAAAACTACTACTATTACATGGAGGGATAATTAAAGACAATAGCAATAACAATAAGTATAAGAATGATGGAAAGTTGATTGCGGTTCGATAGGTTAAATGAAAAATATTACAGTTTAAATTTAAAATTGAATGTCCGTGTATCGTCAGCGTTTCTCGATGTAAACGATAACCAGCGTTTGTTGTATCCCCCCCACCACTTCTTCATATATATTAGACTGCATCGAAAAAAAAACATTATTAGTCTAATGATGTCTTTTCGAGGGACGAAATATGCAACGTAGGATATTTCATTTTCATTTTGTCATTCACTTACCGATGTAGAAAGTAAGTAAGAAAATGCAAACAACTGGTGTAAGAAATAGAAAGAAAGAAGATAAAAAAAACAAAATTAGTAATAAGAAAGACGTGAAAGGAGATTAGGAAGAAAGTAGGAAGTGAAAAGAAAAAGAATCATAAATAGAAAGATATGAAGAAAGAAAGTAAGAACGACGTTAAATAGAAGAGAAAAAGAAAGAAAGCAAAGAAAATGTGAAGCGGAATACTAAAACAATGCTTAAAACACAAAAGAATAAAAAGAAAGGAGGAAAAGAAAGAAGAAAATGACGTAGAGGAAAGGAAGGAAAATAATAATTAGATGAAGAAAGAGGAGAAAAAAGAAGCTAGAAAGTGAGATGAAGACTAAAATAGTTTTTATAGTAGAGTCAAATGAAAAGTGGGATATGATAGAAGAAGAAGAAGAAGAAGAAGAAGAAGAAGAAGAAGAAGAAGAAGAAGAAGAAAGAAGTAAGATTGAAAATTGAGTGAAGACCAAAGATGCTTTAAAAATCAAACCTATTTTTTTTAAAAAAAAGATACAAGAAGAACGAGAGAAGGATTAATGTGCATTTCACTATATTCTAGGTTGGTGTCAGTGGCGCATGTTTACGCAAAATCTCGCGATAAAAGCACTCCGGATATTTCCCTTCCTCTAAGTTTGATAAATGACTCTCCTCTACCGCCGGAAGTGACAAGCTTTATGCAAAAAAGCGCGGAATTAAGAAGACAGAAGCGCACCATTTGACAGGATATTAAACTGGAAATTGACGGTATTGCCAGACGATGGGCGAAAAAAGAATGAACATTAGAATTACAAAAAGGGAAAGGAATTCAAAATTAGACATTAAAAAACACAAAAAGGAAAACATGGCCTCCACTCTGGCGCGCAGATTGAAGAACCGGAAACGCTTAATAATGAAGAGAAAATGGAAGAAAAGAATCAGAAGACAGCAAGAATTGGTGACAGGCATCGTGGAAAGAGAATAGAAGCAAGCGTATCATATTAGTTGTTAGTTAAGGAAAGTGCCTTCTGAAAAGCGTCTAGGCTTTTTTGCGGCGATTTCTTTGGTCTTTCGTTTATTTAACAATTTCCTTATTTGTTGCCGGCTTTTCAACTCTAATATCTTCCTCTTTTTAGACTTGCACTCATAAGAAGCGCTTCATTGAGTTGGTGGCCTTTTTAACGCTCGCCTTTTCTTGCTTGTCAAGCGTTCGTTTGCAAATCTTTTAGTTTAGCCTTTCAAGTTCGTTCTTTATTCGTTACTCGACTTTTTCTCTTCTTTTTCCTTTTATCTATTTTGTCGTTAATCGTCCCTTATTTCTTTGAATTTGAATTTTTTTCTTTTTTTTCCTTTTCTGTCATTTTTTCTTTTCCGCTTCTTTCATTTTTAATTTTTCTTTTCCTTCTTTTTTGTTGTCTTTCCTTATTTCTTTTCTATTCTTTAGAATATTGTAGGTAAAAGTACCTACAAAAAACGAATTCTCTAGATACCTTACTAAAAATAAAAGTCTTAAAACATAATCCTATCAACAAAAAGAAAGCTGCAATAAATTTTCAGATTTAGTAAACGAAATTTATGGAAAATGGGGGAAATTTAAAAGGAAATGGAATATTTGATCAGATTAAGATTTTTTTTTCTAAAAGGAGACAAAACAACACAATAAATTAACGTGTCGACAAAAATTCAATTTTAATAAAACATTTCGAACTTCTATTATATTTATATACAAGAAAGGGAAAAAAAGAACGATTTAATCGCTGTTCCAGTGTTTTTTTTTTGTTTTTTTTATCAGGAGTGTCGTCATACACATGTAGGTGCATATATCTATGTAAGTGTGTGCGTGTTTGTGTGTATCTTTCTAAGTACACGAATATGTATAATACGAAAATATAACGAGGTGCCAGAAGGTAAAACAGAAAAAAATCTATCTATCTATCTATCTATCTATCTATCTATCTATCTATCTATCTATTAATAATAATTGAAACAGGAGTTAAAAATTCTCTCCTGATAAAGCTGTTTGCAGTCAGTAATATTTTAATCCTTCTTTCAACTTCTTTGTCGTCCTTTTCATCGCAAATTAATTAAGCTTAAGTGACCAGCCGACATACACAAGAACAGGCGTGATAAGAGAAACTTATCACAAGACAATTATTTCTTTCTAAATTCATTCAAATTTTGCGATATAATGAATTATGCATAAAGATAAGAAAATTATTAATTTTTATTCACATTAAGACGCCTGCCTCAAATGCATGACAGCATTTCGAAAGACAACATATTTTCTACAAATTAAACTAAAAATGAAAGCCATGACTAAATTTGGTTCAGAGAGAAAAATGGTCAAAATAACGTATTCAATATATATGTGCTAATGATAATATTGAAGAATTTGAGCAAATAACACTTACGCAAAAGTTACACAGACAGTAGCCTAGAGTCATAGAAAAAAATAAAAAATAATAATTTTCTACGCACGCATTGATCTGAGTTCATCAGTGAAGCAAATGAAGACACATGTCAACACAAATGTAAAAAAATGTTCACAACAGATGCAAAACAAAAACAAAAGAATAAATTTTACTTTGAATAAAGCCATTTTCTTTGCTTTTGATTCCAGTAAAGAGAATCTGAACGGAAATATAAAAAATAATGAATTCTGGGAAGGAAGTGTCATGGTTGCTAAACTTCTACTACTTCCTGTCGCCAGACACAGAAAAATGAAATACTGATATCTACCCAACAAAATCGCAAAGAATGTATGAAGAGCTGACAATCATTATTATATACGTATTGATTACGAATGATCGATCTATCTATCTATCTATCTATCTATCTATCTATCTATCTATCTGTGTTCTGTAGATATAAGTGATATTTTCACGTGTCAGGCATAAGTTCATATATTTACTAAGCTGAGCTAAGTTTGGTACAAGAGCACAATTCAAGGGTATCTAATGAGCTATATTCACAATAGTCTATAACAAACTTGTTTGTTAACCAATTTTCTCATATTTTCTAAGCTTAGAAGTTTGGCACAAGACAAACAAATTTGGGTGTCTAGTGGGTATTTCCTTTTGCACTACATCTAGACGATGTCCCTTGAAGTGAAATCTTTAGTCTTCCTATTGGAAAATGTACCTCTGAAGTTTCTTCTTGGGTGAAAGCTGTCATAAAGGCAGTAAATATAAGATAAAACCATATTTTTCTCCTTGAATCCCACCTGCTTGTTCAACCGCTAGTCCTTTTCTGACTATACCAACTTGATAACTCTGATCACAACAGACTCCTCTTTATGTCCACTCGTAATAAGTCCAAATATATCCTCAAAAAGGCTATGTCTTTGCTCTTTAACAGAGTCAGGTACCGTACAGCCTCTCACAGATTTGGTTCTCATGACTACTGTCTGCAGTTTAAGGGTAAGACCTCAATCCCTCTTCCTCTTTTCAATCAATAAAAGCAAAATGCTCTGCGCGCAAATTCTCTTTCAATTCTACTTTTGTCTCATCGTCAGTATCTTTTACTGAGATTCCACTTGGAATTGAGCCTCTACGGTGTGATATGCGTATGACTGCAACCATATTTTCCGCTCTAATCCCCCAACTTGATCACTACAGGGCATGTGGACTCAATGATATCCCTTCAAGTGTTTAAGAAATATGCTCCTGAAATGAACCCTGTTCTCTTAAAGCTCTAAAACAGATGCTGGTATGATGATTCTGCTATGTGTCTAGAGATTCTTGACAGAATCCAAAGAAGAATCGGCAGCATTATCGGTCCTGAACTGGCATCTTCAGTCATTTCCCACCGTCGCAATGTGGCGTCCCTTTGACTATCCTACAAACATATCCATGGTAATTGTTCTGATGAGTTTTCCATGTTACTACCTCGACTTCACGAATTTAAGCGCAGTACTATAAGAGTGACTAAACAAAAAATGTGCAGAAATAGAGAAGTTGAGTACCACTAACAAAGGAGATATGCACAAACAAATAAAGCAACTAACAGGACAGAAGACATGCTCGTCAACAGCCTGTTTAAAATCAAAGGATGGAACAATCATATTAGAGAAGGAAAAATTCTTCAACGCTGGAACAAATATATTGGAAAACTCTTCCACAACGAAAGAGAACAACCAGCAATACACAGAACTACCGACGGACCTGAAATTCTAAAAACTGAAGTAAAAGCCACACTGGCCAAATTGAACAGAAACAAGGCAGCAGGGCCAGACGGAATTGTAACGGAAATGCTGACAGCCTTAGATGACTTTGGCATAGACAAGATCTCAGAAATAATAAATTAAATCTACAACAGTGGGAAGATCTCATTACATCTATCTTCATAGCAGTGTCTAAGAAACCAGGCGCAAACAATCAGTCTAATGCCTAAGAAACCACCCAACAGTCTAATGAGCCACGTAACAAAACTCATGATCCGTATTCTGATGAATAGAGCGCCCAGCAGAATCAGGCCAGAGATAGGACAAGAATAGTGCGGGTTCGTTAAAGATACCGGAACAAGGAACACGATATTCATGCTCAAAATGTTATCAGAAGGAGAAATACAAATACAGAAGGACATGTACTTAAGTTTCATAGACTATGCAAAGGTCTTCGACAAAGTACCTCATAAGGATCTGTTGGAACTGCCCAGCAACCTTGATATATTCAGGAAAGATAGAATAATCAAGAACCTATACTGGAAGCAAACATCATGCATGTGCATAGAGAAAGAGTTCAGTGAATATACAAAAATAGAAAGGGGCGTAAGGCAAGGATGTGTTTTCTCACCAGACCTATTCAAACTATACAGCGAAGCAATTCTGAGAGAATTGGAAATCCTACCGGGATTCAGCATTGGCGACCACAACCTGAACAAGATACGCAGATGACACAGTATTGATAGCAGTCAGGGAAAAGAAATTACAAAACCTCCTACAGAAGGCAGGAAGGAGATCGAAAATAAGGGACTAAGCATAAACTACAAGAAAGCAGAATGCATGGTCATCAGTAAAAGGATGAGCCCGAAATGTGATTTGCAGGTCGGGGACACTAAAATCAAGCAGGTGCGGAAGTCTAAATATCTGGGAAGTGTTTTGACAGAGGACGGTAAATGCAACACTGAGATCCGTAGACGTATTGGAATGACCAAGAACACATTCCAAAAGCTGGGCAGAGTATTGCGAGACAGGAGGATTTCTTTGGTAAAAAATGAAAAGAATATTGAGCTGTTACGTGACATTTGTCTTCCTTTACGGTAGCGAATGTTGGATGACCGCCTCAAAGATAAAGAAGAGACTCGAGGTGACAGAGATGTAGTTCTACAGAAGGATGCTGAGGATATCATGGACCTAGTGTGTGAGCAACGATGAGGTCTTGGAGTGGATGCAAACAAGGAAGAAGATTATAGCATCGGGAAGAGGCAACTGAGGTTTCTGGGACACGTAATGAGGAAGGAAGGCCTGGAGAATGTGATACTGACAGGTCGAATAGAGGGAAAGAGAGACAAGGGAATGTAACGCATGGCATATCTGGCTGGCTTAAGCGAGTGCATGACAGAACGTGGTGTGGGGGAGGTGGCAGAGGGACGAAACTTATTGAGAGCTACAAGGCATAGGGAGATAGTGGAGAACCCTGATTGCCTACGTGCTGAAAGGTCACGGCACATAAAAAGAAAGAAAAGACTACATTGGTAGTTAGTTCTCATGATTTCACTGATGAAGTTGCTAGTTGCACACCTGTTATATACTAGGTACCTCCACTGGATCGCTAAAAAAAGAGCATAGCATGATGAAAAAGACGCCAAACTTGACCAAAACAAACTTTTATCGTCTAAATCGTCTTTTATCGTTATTATTAAGAGGAAAGATCAAAGTATTTTGGGGGTATTTTTTTTACAATTTTTAATCGTTCTTAGCACGTCCGAAATTTTAATTAAAAATCTTGTTTTTTTTTTGAGTCAGCAAAATTGACAGATGGCAACCATTTTTTTCCATTTTATAAAAAAAATGAAAATCTCACTTTGAAATTCTCTTAAATATCAATTATCATTTTTTCAAAACTTATCTTTGTTTTTTTTGAGTTTTGTATGTTACAATTCAGAGCTGATTTTCAGGTAGTGGGGTCCAATTAAAAACAAAAACAAAAACCATGATTTGCATTCCTCAAAGCCTTGTGCTTTGAACTATTGTAATCACTAAACCTGTCGAGATCGAATTTCTAGCGTTTTCATAAAATTACTTATGGGGGGGTGGGTAATAAATATATAAAAAAATATTTCTGCTATGACTTTAATAAAAAAAAAACATATTTATCATAATTTCGATCATCTATGAATAGTTTCTGAAAGTTTCATTAACATCCGACAATTATTTTTATTTTTGAAAGATTTTCCAAATTAAAGGGTGTCATACAAAAAAAAAGTGCTAAAAATTGTATATGTTATTTTACTAGTTCCGGTTATACAAAGAGAAAGAAGGAAAAATTTTGTAAAATATTAAAATAAACTTTGATCTTTCCTCTAAATAATAACATAAGCATTTAGACAATAAAATTTTGTTTTCGTCAAGTTTGGCGTCTTTTACATCATGCTATGCTCTTTTTTTAGCGTTCTCGTGGAGGTACCTATTATATACTAATAGTTTCTTCTCTAGCACTTTTCACTTGTGGAAATCTCTTTTTTTTCACCTTTTGCTTTCCAGTCAAATTTGATCTTTAAAACTTAAATGCAATGATATTCGATTTCTTCTGTATCCTTGACTATATATATATATATATATATATATATATATATATATATATATATATATATATATATATATATAGATAGATAGATAGATAGATAGATATATTGTAGATACGTCGCATCGAAAGACGACAACACAATTTGTTTTAATCTCGGTATACATATATAAAAAATGTTTTTGAACTTTGAAAGCAAGTCACGTGACAATAAATTTATTTCCCTTCCATGTCACGTGAACCTTCATCTCCGCATTTTTAATAGCAACAACACGATAAAAAAACGACCGTAGTCTCAAATGTGTTAATTTTGCTGTCGTAATCCTTGTGTTATTTATAGGAAGAATGATTGGAGAAATTATATTGTTTTTTTGTGTGTTTGATGCAGCGGTGTAAGCTGGATTCTGCGCCCGAAAGCAAAGCATGTAATGTGCCTCCGAAACTGTTTTCACACCTTTACATCGGCCCAATATTGACTTCCACCCACGTATTTTAAAAAAATATTTGCATTTAATGGCAGAATATCCAAATTTATTTTAAATTTAAATTTCGTTCTCCCCATATCAATAGCGACAGTACTCGAAAAATACACAAATTACACGCGTTCCCACAGCAGTGTTGAACGAGAAATTAAGCTGGTATTACTACATTAGCGATTTAAACGCAACATCCAGCGTCTACATATATTCCAATACCAAACATCAGTGACGAGCAGTGTTTCAACATTTACGGAATATTAAAGTCTGTCCAAATAACATTACGAGAACGATTTCGTACACACCCACACACAAAAAAAACAGTTGTTCATAAAACAAACTGACAACACAAGAGCGAAGTACTACCATTGTACTCAAGTTTTCGAGAAAAAACTACCGAAAAATTTTTCATGTAACTGAGTTGAACTCGTGCATAAAATTATTCTCCCCTCAAATTCACTGAGGCGAGTTTTCTCTTTTGGTACCTCTACAATATATATATATATATATATATATATATAGGTGTGGTGAAAATTGATACAATTACGTTAAAATTAACGGAACCACGGAATCTCAAAAAAAAAAAGAAAAAGAAAACTAAACACATAATTAGTTTAGTTTAACTAATTGTCTGTCCATATTTTTTTTTTTGTAAAAGAAAAAAAATCTATCAAGATTTTTTGTGTACCTCCCCTTAGTTCACGGGTTTCAAAGTAAGAAAAAAATCGCTGTCATTTTTGTTTATCTAAATATGGAAGATTTTCAAAAAGTAATTGCCCAAATGCTAAAAGTAAATTTGGATCAGCAACAAAAATCAGAAGAAAGACAACAACAACTAATTTTGGAATTACATAAACAACAAATGGAATTCCAACAAATTACGCTTCCGAATGCTGAACTACAACAGAAACAACTTAAAGAATTACTCGTAAATGCATTAAAAGGCTCAAACTCTGAAAAAGATACAATATTCTCCCAGAGTACAATCTACAATTCAATGGAAACCTTTGAATACGTACCAGAGAACAACAAAACGTTCGAGGTGTTTTACAGGCGCTATGAAGATATTTTCAACGTAGACTGTGAACAATGGCCCAGTAAAAAAAAGGTACGTCTACTATTGAGAAAACTGGGAACTACAAAACATAGACTTCATACTACTCAGAGACTATTAAGCTCCTATCGGAACTATTCGGGTCTAACACAACCTTGTTCCACAAACGTTGGAAATGCCTGAACACAGTCAAAGACAACCAGCAAGATTTTCTAACGTTTGCAGCATCGGTAAACAAGCTATGTAATGATTTTAAACTAGCCGAACTGACTGCCGATGATTTTAAGTGCTTAATTTTTGCACAAGATCTAGTATCAGCAGGAGACACCGAAGTCAGACGACGGGTACTGACCAAGCTTGACAACGAACAAGGATTGACTCTCCAAAAACTGGCAGAGTAATATCTGTAAAGCGTGACTCAAACACTATCGAGGAATCAGGTGTGACTCAGATTAATAAAATCAGAAGTAAGTCTACCTCTTATTCCCCTCAAAAAGACAAAAGGCAAATCTCATGTCCTAAATTACGCAGTAACCAAAACCCAAATAAGTTAAAGAAACCGCCCGGACCATGTTACCATTGTGGTAAATGGCATTGGATGAAATTCTGTCCAGTTAAGAACAAAAAATATTGCGAAAATTGCAATAAAAGTGGGCATACTTTAACTTCGTGCTGGTACGCCAACAGAACGAGAAAACCCCAAAATAAAATTAGGCAAGCTCAATCTGACGATATTACCGATAGGAATTTAAGAAAATATGTAACAGTGGATATTTTCAATAAGTCCATTTAATTTCAGCTTGACTCGGGTTCCGATCTTTCAACCATTAATTGGCATATTTGGCGAAAATTAAACAAGCCGACCTTATTTAAAACGGATAAAACAGCAAAATCCGTAACTGTCGAAAAGATTAACATTTTAGGTGAGATAATACTTAGAGTAACACTAAATGGAGTTACCAAAAAACTCAAAGCCTACGTATTGAAAACTTCAGTTAACTTATTTGGAACAGATTGGATAGAAAAATTCAATCTTTGGGATTGCCCAATTAGTACATTTTGTCGCAAGATACAAAGTACAACGTCCAATTTGGTAAATCTAAAAAAGGAATTCAAACAACAATTTCCCCAGGTTTTTTCTGGCGGCCTTGGGAAATGTACTAAAATGAAAGCTAAGTTCAAGGTGAAGGACGGTGCACAACCGGTATTCAAAAAGAAACGGAATGTCACTTTCGCTGCTCTAGAGCAAATCAACAAAGAGTTAGATAGACTCGAACAAGCAGGTATTCTGTCAAAACAGATTTCAGCGAGTGGGCAGCACCTACGGTCTACGTAAAAAAGAAGTCCAATCAAATACGAGTATGCGCAGATTTTTCCACAGGGTTAAACGACGCCTTGCAAGATCACCACTATCCTCTCCCAAGCCCTGAAGAAATTTTCAATAAACTCAATGGTGGAAATTTTTTTTCTAAAATTGACCTCTCGGACGCATACCTTCAGATAGAGGTGGAAAAAGAAAGTTCCAAATTGCTCTGCATAAACAAACATAGAGGGTTGTACAAATACAACAGACTGGCTTTTGGAGTAAAGGTTGCGCCTGCAATTTTCCAGCAGGTCATGGACGCCATGCTGGGCGACTTTGACTACGCAACAGCCTATTTGGATGATATACTGGTTACTAGTAAAACTACGACAGAGCACCGAAACCATATAATAAACGTATTTGAAAAGATACAAGAATACGGTTTTAAGGTTAAGGAGGCAAAGTGTGACTTCTTCTCACCAGATTTTAAATACTTAGGGCACATCATAAATAAAGACGGTCGTCGGCCGGATCCAGAAAGAGCCAACGCGATCAGAAACACGCCAGCCCCAGATAACGTTCAAGCGTTACAAAGCTTCGTCGGCCTAGCTAACTTTTACCAAGGGTTCATTAAGAACATGCAAAATTTGAGAGGGCCTCTCAACCAACTTTTAAAAAAGGATAAACCATGGTCATGGACACCGGAATGTCAAGACGCATTCGAGAAAATCAAGAAAACGCTTACTTCAGACCTCTCCCTCACCCATTACGACCCTAGTCTCGACATCATATTCGCAAGTGATGCAAGCTCGTACGGCATCAGTGCTTGCATTCTGCATAAACTGCCAGATGGTTCGCGAAAAGCTGTGGCTCACGCATCAAGATCTCTAGTTCGATCTCGACATGCCCCAAGTCTCTCCTGAAGTGCGACGCTCAGGAAGGAAAAGGAAATTTACTCAACCGCTCGACATAAATCCCAAGAGGAAAAAGTATTAACAGTTTTATTTTTTCTCTCCTTTTCAAAAAGAAAACTCTTGGAAGGGGGGGTTTTGTGAGACCAGAACTACCTACACAATAGACTCTTCCAGGTCTATATTAAGTATGCGACACAACACTCGAGAGACACAGAGAGACAGTGAGAGCCGCGTACGACTACCAGTATTGGACACTAACATATAGTAAGCTCCGCTTACACTGTCTCTGTAACCTGTTGTTAATATATCTTTCTTACTTCTAATCCGTGTTCCGTGTTTTCCTTCTGTGGTCCCGACTTTGGCCCCCATCAGTTATGAAGACTCAAATGAAAAAATGTTTGAAACTTACCACCAGATATAGTTTTTCTTATCAAAGAAGACTGAGTTTGTTACCTTATTAACGTTACTTGTTTGTTTATTACAGGATAGAACATTGACAACTATACAGACTTAAAGTCCCAAATCATGAGAATATAAAATTGTCGAAAGACAGATTGTACCTATCGTAATCGGAGCATTAGAGAATTCTTCACATTGCTTGAAAGCATTAGATTTATCAGTGAGTTTTTATGTGTTACAGAAGCCATTTTTCTTTTTTTGCTACAATAAGGACAATCCAAAAGTGACAGACTGCGGGATGTAGCTTGATATTCAGTAAGTGCAAAACCAGTTAATAATATTCAATAAGATGTGCAAAAATATAAATAAAATATGAATAATAATACATGTAAATTATTGATACTAGATGAGATTTCAAGAAATTCAAAAGTTTCAGTGCAGAAACGCAAGATTAAGCGGAAATATAAAATTAAAACAGTAAATTCCACCAATCAATGAAATACTTAAACAGAAACTGCAATTAAAGGGGCAAAGAAGACAATATGAAAGACATTGCATGTTCTATCGACAAAATAAGATATTCCAAATGAACTTCAAGAAGTTTTACAAGGAAATTGGAAAATTAGTTTATAGAAGTCAAAAAGCTACTATCTGTTGAAGAAGTGCAGAACTTTTGGAAGAATATTTGGAAAAGGAATATAATCCCAAGAATATTTCCCAAGGAATATAATCCCAATGCAGAGTAGATCAAACGAAAACAAGAAAGAACGACGGAAAAATCTGTTCAAGAGTGGAAAAAATATAACCAAGAATAATGTTAGGCAAGCTATAACAAAATCCTCAAAATTGAAACCTCCAGGAAATGACAGTGTACTGCCACTTCCAATTGTATAAATATGCTCTCGATGAATATTTCAAGGATACTGTCATCCATTTTCTTCTGTCTGTCCCTATTCCCCCTTTCGCGTAAACTAAACAGTAATAACTTTGAATACAAATGAAAAAAGAAAGTGCTTAATACCCTGATCTACATGGATGATATCAAAATAGTTGCCAAAGACGACAATGAATGTAAGGGTATCCAAAATACTGTAAAATGTTTCAGTGATGACATTGGTATGGATTTAGGATTAGATAAATGTGCAAAAGTGGCATTCAAGAAAGGAAGAATTACAGAAACATTCTCAATAGATCTAAAATTTTTTCACAAAAATTAGGGAAGTGGAACAAACAGAAGCCAATAAATTCCTAGGAGTCAGAAGAAGGGGATGGAATACAGCATTCCCAAATGGAGAAGAAAGTAATAAAAGAATACTACAGGCGTTTAGCGACTTGGATTCACAAAACAGAATATCAGTTATAAACACTTTGGCTATCCCTGTGGTACAATACAGTTTCTACATCCTTAATTTGTCCATAGCTGACATTAAGCGAATAGATGTTAAAACGAGAAGGCTTCTCACTTGCTATCGCATGCATCATCGTCTGTATGTGTCAAGATTCAAAGGAGACAGATGATTACTTCAACTGGAACTGTCTTACAAAACCACAACAATTGGTCTTCAAAGATACCTGGAAGCTACAGAAGACTGGATGATGATCTGTGTCAAAGAACATGAAAGAAATAAGAAATTTTATTCAGTAAAAAGAAAGCCAACAAATTCAAAAGAGAATTTCATATGGATGAAGAAGTGCAAATAAATCATAATACAACTACTGTAGCGACAAAGAAGCTAAAAAAGAAAGCAAAACCAAATGCAATATACAAAATGCAGAGATGATGACAAGATAAGTCTCTTTATGGTTAATACTCTGAACAAGCTGATGTCGACAAACCCATATCCATCAGTGGTTACGTGGTGCATGGTTAAAAGCTGAAACCGAATGTTTTATTCTTGCTGCACAGACTAATGCTTGCTAACTAGAAATAACCAAGCACACATACTGAAAAATTGTGTGAACCCGAAATGCAGATTCTGTGAAAAGTTGACCATCTTGTATCAGATTTCATGGTGTTAGCGCCCACTAAACTCGGCATGATAGAGTGAGACAATATCCTCAATGGAAAATATGCAACTTTTACGGGAACTAAACTGCAAGAAACTGGTATGAACATCACCCAGACACGGTTACAGAGATAGGACCTGTAACAATATTATGGGTCTTTACAATACGCACAGACAGAACAATCAAATTTAATTGCCCAGACAGAATGTGCTTATTGATATGACAGTCCCCGCAGATTGTAATATATCTTTGAAGATCTTAAAAAAAAAAAACTATCAAAATACAAGGAGCTTGGAGTGAAAATCTCAAAAATGTGTTAGACGAGGATATCAATAATCCCAGTTGTAGTTGGATCCCCCAGATTAATTGGAAAAGGTTTCAATAGACTCATTGAAGGGATTCTTGATAAGCCACGCCTTAAAGAAATACAAAAATTGTACTCATAAGTACAGCTCACACGAAAAGCTTTATGTAAAATGTGTGTAATCGTTGTGTTTTTTTCTTTTTACAAAAACGATTGGTGGAAAATGTCATGAACCCATTTCTGACCATATGTCTCCTGTTGGGACCCGGAAGGAAATGAGTAAACAACAGAAATCAAAAGAAACAATAATAGTAAATAACAATAAATACATTATAAATAAATATACCTTTTATTGGATTTGTTGACATCGTTGTTGGGAAGGACGTATATTGATGAGCAGTGCCAAGGGCATCGATATTTGTTTTTTATTTATTAGAAAATGATGTATACAGTAAATTTGATATACCGTTAGTCGTCAAATTATTGCGCAATGCTCTGGCGTTAAAAATCGGGTTTCTGTGAGTGCCTACTGCAAGTCTGACTTATTTTGGAAGGATTTATCACGAAGGTGGTTTTCCAGGGAATAGAAGAGGTAGCAATCACTTGGCGAAAAGTCCGGGGAGTAAGGTGGATGGTACAGTGTCTCACAGTTTGACTGAGGTAGTTGCATGTTTTTAACCAGTGTCAGACGTCTGTCTTCAAGACAAAAGCAAAGATTTTTAAATAAATGCTTCAAAACAAACGAATTTGGACACACGAAGGTGGATAATAGTTTGATAAAAGAAGAAAGAGGAATGAAGAAAGAGAATGAGAGAGAGAGAGAGAAATAGAGAGAGAAATAGAGAGTTAGAGGGGTGTTGGAGGAGGAAAGTGACAAAAGTGATAGAAGAAATGCTAAAAAAAAGTTGTGATAGTGAGGTAGAAAAATGAAAGAAAATTGAGAAAAATATAAAGGAAAAGGGAAAAATAAATGAAAAGAGAAAAAAGAAAAAAGAAATTTCAAAAGGAAGGAAGAGAAAAAAGAAAAAAAGAAAGAAAGAAAAATGAGCGAAAAGAGGAAGAAAAAAGGAATCAAATCATGTAAGAAAATTGGTTAAAGAGTTAAAAGAAAAAGACAAGATCAAATAAAAGTAATAAATGAAGACGTTGGTAAATGATAGTGACAGGAATTTCTTGTGGTTGTTGCCAAAATGACTGAAGGAAAAGAGAACCGATGAAGTTGCAATCTGATATTTCATCTCAAATATTAACACGCTTTTTTCCTTTTTCTCCTCCTTTTTTGCCTGTAAAATGTCAGTAACTTTCTGCGAAGACAAATATGTTGTCCCTTCATTTTGATGGCTTTCACTATGGCGGTAACGGGAAGAGTTTGTGGAGGAAGACGAGTTGGGCTTCTGCGAGGACTTATTGCCGGTCTGTGGCGGGTGTAATCTGATCATCGACGAAGCTAATTGTGGCAATGATACACTGCTAATACCTAATTGTCAACGATATAAAATCACGGGCCAAGGTGAAAGCGTATTTGTGGTTGGGGCATTGTGAGGTGTTAGTTTTGTGTTTATTTCCTTGTCGACGCTGCCGTTAGCGACTTAATTATCTGGAGGGTGGGGAAGAATGAAAACAAGACGGTATCAACTTCTGCCAGGAAGTGTCGCGCCGACAGGATCGCGGTGTCAGCACATGCTATTGACAACGGCTCGCGTTTGTGATATTAATCGTGTAGTCCTAATATCGTGTTAATATCCAGTCACTGAATTATATCAGAATGTTAATCGAAGTGACACTTTAGAAAAACGAACATACGCAGGACAAAGAGAAAAACAACTTTCAGAGGAAAAACAAAAAGACAAAACCGCGAATTCATGACAAAACAGAAATAAATAAGCCAGAGACGATAAAATTTCGGCTTCTTGCTTGTCGTCTGACGAGTTATCGGATCTCCAGATTTTACTGCTTGTTGTAACTGATATTTGCGCTCAGTTCAATCGTCTTTGGGCCGAGGGAAAGATTTATAAGTCATAAGATTTATAAATCTGATTCTAGTTTTCATTATTTCATAGGTTTTCAGACAATTTTCTTCATTTTTCTTGTTTTTAATATAAAATTCGAGCCGATATATTCTTCAACCTATCGAGTATTTTTAGTACTCCCTACATTTTTAAAAACGGTTTTCTACACCGTATTCAGTTATTAGCTTTCAAGGAGTGAACTTGGGGAACATTTTTTAATTACCACGTCTTTCCCAGATGTCTGCGATTATGATTTCTTACAAATTCCTTCTCTTTATTAATTATTTATTTATTTTATTTTTCTCTTCCAGTTTTTCTGTTCTCTTTTCGTCGAATTATAGTTTGTTTTTATTCCTATCGTTCAAATCAGTAATTTTCTATTTCCAGCTCATGTTTATCTGTTGTTTTCTCTGCTATTTCAGGACACCTCACAGTGGAGCAATGACTTTACATTAGGTTCAATCCTCAGTGCATGCTCTACTAAGATGGTTTTAATAAATAATAACAAGTTTTTGTTACTTAAAAATATATTTCCTCACATATTCTATTACTGATTCTTTTTTGCTGCCTACAATTCCACAAGAAGCTGATTTTTGCTCGTCGCTTATGACAAGATTTCCAAAAAATTACAAATGGTTTTAAAATGAAATTAGAAATTCTATCGGTAAATTTTATTTTTTTATATAAAAAATTACGTAAACTTTAACTGAATTATAAAAATGTATGAAAGGTATTTGACATTCAATCAGAGGAAACTTTACTGTACATGTGGGAACAGACACTCTAACGTAGGGGGTTACTTAGTCGGAAGGGACACACCACTGATTGAATATGTATATTTTGTGACCACCGCATTCTCAAAGACAGTCATGTTTCAAGCATTCCTTTCTTTCTTTCTTTCTTTCTTTCTTTCTTTCTTTCTTTCTAAAACAATCGATCGGATAGATTTGGTTCCTTTAAACTTCAGGCTAAAAATCGCTTTAGTGGTCCAGCAAAATTCATATCTTGCCCACGGCTTATCAGTGCTTGGCCATGCCTGATAATTTATAGGTGGTGATTTTGCTGCTGAAATATAATCATTGGATTTGTCTGTCTAACTTTAGCCAATAAACGTAGCTTCTCACTAGGGACTTCACTATTTCCGGATATCCTACGTGAAATTGTTTCAAAATCCTTTTTCTTTTTCTGTAGTGATAATGGAATTACTACTCTTTCCACGTACAAAAATATTCCATCACAAATAGAAAATTCTGTATTATTGTTACCAGGTTTAATTTTAGTTTTACTCCATTTGACTTAACGTCATTCGTATATTTTTGAGTAAACATATCCCTTTTAGAACAAATTTTGATATCGTCTATCGTGACCGGCAATTCTTTAAATGTGTTACACATAAGGCTTTTAATTTCGCTTCTGGATTCCATCGAAGCAATCACAGTATTTTCTATCATTACATTTTCGATATCAATCTATCTTTGACGATAGAAATTCCATCTTGAAATCAAGTTCAATAAAACCGTAGACCAACGCTGTAGTTTGTTTACTAATGCAAACAAACTACAGCGTTGGTCTACGATTTTGTGTGGGAATCCCTTTCTTAGAACTGAATATACTTAATAATAATCCACTTCAATTTAAATATATGCCCCAGACAGGTCAATTTAAAAAAAAAAGAAAATTGCCACCATTTAATTTCGGAAATATATCCTCTGTAGTTAGTAGGGGATATATACATGTAGGAGGAGGCAGTCATTCAGCACAGTCAAAAAAATCTGTACATAAATGAATCTCATTATTTCTCTTTTGGGTGTGGCCCATTCTGAATAATCTATTTTTTAAATAACTTTGTGGTTTTCTAAACTATCAAGTTCGGTGTTAATAGATTCCAACGTAGCAAAGAGTATATTTCTTTTAGGCTTAAAAACTGGTACCTCATTTTTCTTTTAATTTAAAAAATGCTTTTGACTTTGTACATTTTCCCAACTGATCTGCGAAATTATTCGTTTAATTTATTTTTTAGCTTACTCAGAGTTTCTTTAGCTGTAATCTTTTTTCTGAAGAACAATTAATATTTCCACAGAATGAATTAAACGGCCAGCTGCACAGTCCAAATAATTCTAGCCAATTGATGCCTAGTAAATTCGAGTTGGAATTTTTTAATACGTAAACATCTGCTTTTTAGCATTACCCGCAAGAACGACGTTACACGTAATTTTTCCAAGAAAAAATAATTTTTTGCCTTGAAACATTCAAGTTAGACTTGACAATTCTGTTCCAGGTTTACTCATCAATAATTGTAATATTGACAACAGTGTCCAATATAAATCTCACTGTAGGTTTATTCATGTTGCGAATTTATTCATGTTGCGAATTTTCTTATTATTTAAACTTCGCAGTTTTTAGCTGGTAGCACTACTTTCAGCAAGTTAATTTGTGTATTTCTGTTGCTTTTCAACTTGCAGTAGCTTCGTTTATGACCTGTTTTTCGATAATTAAAACATTTTTTTGATTTAAATGGACAATCCTTTCTGAAATGAAGCATACCACAGCCATAGAATGGGTTAAGCTTTGCAATAATTTGATTTTTGATTTTTTGTTTTGGTACTACTGTTTCTTTTCGAACTACTTGTACTTCTGACGTGCCATTTTGTTCGATTTCTGCCTTAAATTGACAATTTTTTGGCACTCTTCTACAACATACTCTATCATTAACTTTGAATCTTGTTTAAAGTTTGTAAGTTTTCAAGAGTGTATTTATGCATCGTTGTTTGATGTTAGACCTTTAACGAAGATTGGGCATTTAAATCTGTCTGGGGATAGTTCGTCCAATTTAAATTTCTAACACTCACCATTGACTTTACCGGTACATGTGACAAAATATTCATCTTCGTCCTTAGTAAGGTTCATGCACTGCCACCGTGTATAAAAGAAGTGAATTCTTTTCACCAAAAGTTTTTGATAGTATCTACACTGCTTTGTAAAATGAAACTTTTTTTGGAGTATTTGTCAAAATGAATTTCAGATATTTTTCATGTTCAGCAGGACACAATTTTCGTAACAGAAGACGAACTTTCTTTTCATCCGACCATTCTTAACATTTTTCCCTGAAAATGGCCTCGTACGTTCTGAAGCACAATAGCAATGTATTGTTTTCTTCTGGAACATAATTCATTAATTGAGTTGACGAAAATAAAATTGACGCTTTGCTAGTTCCTTCCTTTTCCAGGATTGCTTTTAACTGTTCTCGATGTTCAATCCGCTCCCGTTGCATTTGTTGTAATAATTTCAACTGGAATTCTTCCATAGTGTATTATTTTGGTACAATTAGTCA
This sequence comes from Acanthosepion pharaonis, assembly GCA_903632075.3. Classification (NCBI taxonomy): domain Eukaryota; kingdom Metazoa; phylum Mollusca; class Cephalopoda; order Sepiida; family Sepiidae; genus Acanthosepion; species Acanthosepion pharaonis. Next base: position 928,206 of record CAHIKZ030005486.1, on the reverse strand, counting down.
TTAACTAGGAAGAAAAGTTTTTTCTTTTTCTCTTTCATGTGAATTTGAATCCTTGTAGCCACTCTTATGTTTTCTATTTCTATCGATAAGTGATGCTCTGAAATGACTTGTGTTCTGGCACTAGAGATAATGTTGTGATGGCTGTGCCTTCTGTTACTTTATTTTGTGTAGTTATAAGTCTACATAATGCATCGGCATGGCCAATTGTATAGGTTGGATTATATTTTATAGGAAAATTGTAATCTAATAACATAGTAGCCCATTTTTGCAGACAGTTTGCTGTAAACACTTGGATGCCTTTTTAGATCCAAAAATACTAACAAGAGCTTGTGATCTATGATCAGATCAGGGTGGAATGACGCCCATACAGCGTTTTGTAGGACTTTTTAATAACAAAAACTATTGCTAATGCTTCTTTTTCAATTCGGCTATAATTACGTTCTGAAGGTGTCAGTGACATGGATGCATGAGGTTTTGACTTTTGACTGCCATCAGGAAAAATGTGAGAAATGACAGCTTCAATATTATAATTGGAAGTATCAGCGACCACCACAATATAGATGGGTCGTAGTGTGTCAGCAAATGATTGGAAGAAAGTAAGGCCTTTATGTTTTTGACTATTCCCATGAAGCATCTTTTTAAATAGATTGTTGACGGCTGCACGAACCCGATGAAGTTCAAACGAAAAAGCACAGTAGTGGCCAAGGAAAAACGTAATTTTGTTACATTTGTCGGTTCTGGCATGATTTCCGTGTTTGGTCGTCTTCCATTTTTGTGGAAAATAAACCCAAGATATTTCCTTTGTTCTTGGAAAAATTCACACTTTTCAGCTTTAACATGGAACCCGTATTATTGAATTTGACTGAAAACAGAAAATAAACGTTGCAAAAGTTATTTTTGAGTTGCACCTGCACAAATGTTATCGATGAATGCTACAACTCCTGTCAATCTGAAATGTTGCTGGTGCTGCCCCAAAGCTAAGTCGGTTAAATCTGAATAATCCCTTGTGGGTGTTGGTAGTAAGTAGTTCTTTAGACTCCTTGTCAATTTCCACTTGAAGAAAAGCATCATAAATATGGAAATATCAACTTTGCAAAGCAAATTCCACCGTTTAGTTTTGCGAAAAGATCTTCTGGTATTGGAAGTGGATACTCTTGTTCATCCAAAGAATCATTCAAACCGATCGAATAATGGATAGCGGATCGGATTGAGGAATCGGAGAGCCGAGTTCGAATTCCAGTCGAATCCATTACATTGACTTACGTGCTAATAATCTTGGGAAAGGCATGGATTCTCTTCTTCTTTCATTAACTATGGGTAAATAAGTATTGGATGACAACTGGTCTACCGCAGAAAGAAATGACAACCTACTGTGGGAAAGCGTGTATCACACATGGCACATGACTGAATCAGTACATATTCACACTTTTTCATTTGCCTTTTTAACAACGACAACAGGAGCTGCGCACAGGCAATTAACAGGTTCTATTACACCTTCTTTTTCAACCGTATTCGAAGCAGCATAGGGTAATGGTTTTAATTTCAGAGTAGCTTTAATTTTTGTACAGCACCCAAATCCGTCTTGCAAAACGTCAGTAAACTAATTTTTAAGTTCGTCGGTCAAATGATTTTCAATATAAGAAACCGATGTGAGGTAAAATGAGAGGAATTTCAAAAAGGTTAAATTGTTCTTTCCAGTCAAGACCAATTAAATTAAATTTCAAGTTATCTGCAATATAACATATCAGAAAATGCTCCATTTCGAAAGGAAACATTGCAAGTTAACTCATAAGTTAAAGGAATTGTACCTCCAGACGCGATCATTGTTTGTTTCAGATACACATGTCTTTTCAATTTATTTCCACGTCGAATGTGATATTAACGTTATATCTGACGCTTTATCAAACTGGAAACGAATTGATTTGTTGCTTACAAAAATCCACTTTGTACGTCGCAAAAACTGTGTTTGTTTCAAACTTGTTTCATTTTTTTAAATTTTGGGGCTTTGAATCTTTGTATGAATTTGGTTTCCAGTGACAAATATTGCACTTCTTGAACGGACAAAAGCATGCATAATGCCAGACATTTTGAGGAAGGTTTCTTTTCCTCATGAGGTTGTTTTCTCGCGTGTGGGTTACTGGTTATTAATAAATCCCCGGCTATTTTACCAGCGTAGTATCCCTTTTGATGCTTAATAAATTATTGCATTTAGTAGTGAGGGTTTGTAACGTAATGTCTGTGTCCAATTTCAGTTTGGAAAGAAGTTGGGTGCGAACATCAGATTGAGTAGAAGGTTCTAATCCAACGACAAAAATCAAACATTTAAACTCTTCCTCTGTGAGGGAATTTAATTTAAATTGTTCGCATTAGGAATTGACGTGACCAGCAAACATCACATAATCGTCAGCGTCATCTTTTCTTAGCTTTAAACAATTGAATCGAATGTTATATAAAGATTGTTTCTTTCCGAATACAACACGAGATTTATTTGATAAAAATACAAAATTATAGCATAAGGCCGAAAAGTGTGTGTGTGTTGGGGGTGGGGGGGTTAAACTGAAGCTGGTCATCACTACTATCCTATACCTAGCTAATCCGATTCGCGACCCATTTACTCGTTACAATTTACTACATTCATCAAAAGAACCTTTCCATCATCAATCAATCTTCCATTCGCCATAATACCTCATACACTCAGGGGGCCTACAAAAACGCACCCCATGACATGAAATTTGAAAATTCCATGATTTTTTCCCCAAAAGTTATTCCACTGTTTCAGTGAAGGTGAAATTCGTTGCCTGCTTTGATAAAATGTAATTTGTATAACGATCATGTTCCCTTAGTGCCCAGTGTACGAATTAGGAAACGGATTTTCCATTTTTCATCTTTGTGAGAAAAGCCATCTTAAAAGGTATCCATCCAAGGTTTAAACCATGAAGCGAATGTTTTTTTTTTCTCTGCCGCTGAGACATAGTGGAATTCTGTGATGATGTTGACCAAGATATCTACCGAATTGATATTTTGGTCTGTTCCGGTGCGAGAAATTTCGAGTTGATTCTGGAACTGTGCAGTCATTGCTGTCAATAAGAGTTGTTGTGACTTCTAATACTGTTTTTGTTGTCGGTGTAAAATTCCATTAAGCATCTTTAGTGAAATTGCCATGTTGATTTTGAAGCCCTGAGACCTCATCGCCAATAATTTGTTATGTCCCAGGTTGTTGGGATTAACAAAAACGAATGAAAATATGACAAGTGTATTTTAACACATAGTAAGACTTTATTCATTTACCGTCTGAGAACAGTTTGTTTGGATTAAAACCCTGAATTCCACGTGCCTGTCAGCTTTTCACCATGTTTAATTCAGAAGTGCCGCACTCGTCACGCAGATAGGGAAGTAACTTAATTGTATTTTGAATAATCATCCTTTATAGAGGAAGTAAATTAGCTTTCTTAAGAGAAATTAATCAGAAAAATATTTAGCATATTTTCCAGTTTTATGTAAAAATTCATAAATCATTAACCGTACTCGTTCAGCGTATATAGGCATATTTGACACCATTTTGACACGTTTTTCATTTTTACGTAAAAATTTAAATTTTCTATAAATTTTTGAATTTTTATGTAAAAATGTAAAACTGGACAGTATTTTCAGCATATTTTTGCTCGTCACGCAGATAGGGAAGTAACTTAATTGTATTTTGAATAATCATCCTTTATAGAGGAAGTAAATTAGCTTTCTTAAGAGAAATTAATCAGAAAAATATTTAGCATATTTTCCAGTTTTATGTAAAAATTCATAAATCATTAACCGTACTCGTTCAGCGTATATAGGCATATTTGACACCATTTTGACACGTTTTTCATTTTTACGTAAAAATTTAAATTTTCTATAAATTTTTGAATTTTTATGTAAAAATGTAAAACTGGACAGTATTTTCAGCATATTTTTGCTTTTTATGTTGAAATGTAAACGGAACATTTTCAGAGTATTTTTAATATTTTTATTCATAATCAGCATTTTCAGAATATTTTCACATATTTATTTGAAAATACTAAAATCATGGAGATTTTTCCGCATATTTTGAAGATTTTATTAAAAACTAGCATCATTTTCAGCATATTTTACCGTTTGTATTTACAAACATAAAAAAACATCACCATTTTCAACTTATAAATTGTAAAAATTACCAAAACTTTCAGCATATTTTGATGCTTTTAAACAAAAAAACTCACTATCAATTTCAACATACTTTAAACTTTTTGTACAACAATGAAAAAAAGCAGAAACTTTTCTTTTTAGGATATTTTCATTTTAAAAATAAGAAATATTTTCAGAATATACTAGCAGTTTATGTAAATAATGTTTTTAGTAATATTCAAAAATTGTATCTGTATATAAACATCAAAGATATAAAAATTAGCAAGATTTTCTGTATATTTTGGAATTATTATGTAAAAATGTAACATTCATCTACGTATGCAGCATATGATTGTAATAATAATCTCTATTTTCAGTATATTTGGCGTTTTTACATTAAAATAAAAAATTTGTAGTATTTCATCATATTTTGCCCTTTTTGTTATAAAATTGTAAAAATCGGCAGTGTGACATTATTTAGCGTTTGGCTAACTAATTAAGCGTGGAAATTAAAAGTGAGAAATACTTAAGACAAGAAGAAGCTATCACGAAAGACATACTGAGCGATGTTATTTTTTTAACAAAGTGGTAAAGATTTTATTTTCATTTGCGAAGAAAAGTATTTTTTTCGCAGAAGATAGGAAATTCGTAAGATCTCGGATCTTTCAGAATTAATTTATGCCATGATGCGGCGAATAAAAGATGGCAATCTGCCCATAGCAATAATAAAAATTTCAAATTGGTCAAGTGGCTTACAAAGATAATCAGAATTGGGTCGAGCATGCGACCGAGAAAAGGATCAGCTGAGACCACCCCAAATAAAAAAGAAGGAAGAAGAAAAAAAGGAAAAGAATAAACCATTAACTATCTTTCGGAGATATCATTTGGTTTTGGAAGATAACCACCTGTTTTATGTCCAGACCTTGCCATGATAAAAGTTTGTTAACTGGACAGACTGTTGGCGACAGAAGTATGAAGACGTTGAGGATACAAAGAGATTCACTTGACCACCCAGGCAATCACTTGGCGAAAATCTCGTAGATGAATTCCAGATGACATTCAGTTAAGAATAAGATTAATGACCACACTACGAGTCGTGGGGGTTGTAGTCGGGGAAAAGAAAGAAAAGAAAAAGGAAGATAATTTTTTTTCTTTGAGCGATAATTGTAAAATGAGGCCAGTCTAGCCACACCCACACTGCCGAGCGTTCATTGGCTGAATGGTGGCGTGAGCGATGGGCGAAGGTAAACATATTAGAAAGAAGGGAAACTTGTTGACGCCTCTGATGGGATTGGTGTGAGATACCAATCTGAGAAATGAAGAATTTGGGAGGACAATTCCCTTAAGAACCCCTCTAAAACAGAAAGTAATGAACTTCCAAAAACGGAAAGTGATAAATTTTCCTGTCCGAAAACAAAAAAAAGTCCTTATTGTGGATTTGGAATTATCGAGGAACCCAAACCACGACAGGCCCTCGCCCGGTTTTGGTCGGCGTCCATATAAACGAACGTCCACAGAGTAGAGCCAGTCACAGGGCAGAGACAGTGGCAGTTGGGCAGTCGCAGACAGAGTGACAGAGCAGACAGAGTTGATCTGTGAGCTCTGAGACCAGCCTCGCAGCTGACTGAAGGATATCCACGCATTCCGACTTAGACTTCTAACCAAAAACAATTTTTTTTTTGAAGAACGACTTAGACTCACACCACCAAAACAAGTTTTACGAATATCGCCTGAAGATACCAAAAACCAGTTTATTGAAAAACAACTTAAGATATTAAGACACGCCTAACAAGCGCAAAGTGTCACGTATCCATAGAAGCGGTTTGGGAGAAAGAAGCAGTCCTGTATTCAGAAACCAGAGATAAAGATACTTGTTATTCTCTTTTTAACACATTTGAGTCTTTTGAGTTGTTACTTTATTTTCTTTTACATATACTTGTACGGTGTCACATTTGCTCGAATTCGGCTTGCACTACGACCCGACGACTGACTGATTTCGGCTACCTAAGATCAAATCACAACGTGGGTAGGTTAGACTAGAAATCAAAGCAGTTACTTCGGTAACCAGACGTTGGAGGCGAGCTCGGAACGACAAAGCTGATGCCGAATCTAACCAGATTTCCATCCGAATCAGTCAAGGGTTAGAACGTCACAGGATAGCACGGGAGAGGCCCAGGGTGACGTCACAGCTGTTCAAATTGGATCTTCATAAGTTCCACAATGGTTGACTTAAAATCTTCCATGTTAACGCAATTTTGTGTAAGTATTTTCCTTTAGTGTAGCCTTATATTCTGGAACCTGTGTACGCCAAAAAAAAAGAAATAAAATTTCCCTGTATAGAACTTGTGTCTTTGTTACCACAGTAAAGTTGATGACCAAAAAAAAAATTCCTTTTTTTTTATATGTTCGCGTAGAACTTGTTTTTTTTAGAAATCTCCACGTAGAACTAGTTTCTTCAGTTTTCTCGTCGACACTGTTATGTGCGACAAATAGCAAAAAGGTTTGTCCTCCGCGTAGAGAGTTGGTTTCTTGGGTTACCTCGTCGCCACTTGTTATGTGCGACGGATAGCAAAAGAGGTATGTCGTCCGCGTAGAAAGTTCGTTTTTTTTAAGGGTTTCCTCGTCGCCACTTGTTATGGTGCAAGTTCCTTGTACCACGGTGATGGTCCAAGGTTAGAAAAAATGAAAGAATAACACAAACACAGGTATGGAATACAAAGATATATTACAACAGAAATATAATACAAAGAAGTAGAAGTATTAGTAGTGACTATCAGATTTGGTTAGAGTGAACTATATTGTCTCGACAAGTATCACTATTCCAATGTCCTTACAATATGCTCTCAATTATCTCTCCTCGTCTTACAATATATGCTCATACCTCTTGAGAGGCGCAGTATTTATAATGTCAGGAATAGTCCATTATTATTATTATGGGTAAGTTCCCATAACATATATTCAGCACGTATTTCAATTTTTTATTAAAATGTAAAAGCAATATTTTCATCATATTTTGCCCTTTTATTTATTAAAACATAAAAATCTCCCGTATTTGTAGTATTCTTTGACTTTTTCAAAAATATAAAATCAGCAACATTATCTGCACATTTTGGAATTCTTATGTCAAAGTCATAAATTGAGTTATGCATATGCTATATTCGGCCCTATTAAAATGTACATATAATAATCATTTCTTTATTAAGAATGTAGAAATCAGCAACGATGTTCATTGTAAAAATAGCGAAATACTCATATTTTCAAACTTTTTTTAATGTAAAATGTCATAAATGCGTAACATTTTCATGATATTTTAATATATTTATTAAAAAGATTAAAATGCTTCTTTTTTAACATAGCTCCTCATAAAACTATAAACTTCTAGATGTCTTCCAAACTATTTATTTAAATGCATAAAAAGAATGCAAATTTTCATGCTATTTTACTTTTATACGTATAATATAAAAAATGCGTCATTTGCATAATTATTCGTTGTAAGATCCCTGTAAACATCATCTGTCTCAATATTTTTATATAAAAATACAGAAATTAGGGATATCTTCATTATAATTTTATTTAAAATATCTAAAAGCATCTTTTTCAAAACTGTTGTTTGTCAAATTATATAAATCAGTATGTTTTTCAATTTTTCATTTAAAAACATAAAAGCAAAGTTTTTAGACTATTTTACCTTTGTAAACTATATGTTTAAAAGCTTCTTTAGCAAAATTGTTCATTTTAAAAATGTGCCAATCATCATATTTTCAAAATTTTCATGTAAAAGTATATAATAAATATAAAAAATTTTCAGGATAATTTGTTTTATTTTATTTAAATGATGATAAATGCATCTTTTCAACATAGTTCCTCATAAATCTATAATATTCTAGATATTTTTCAACCTATTTCATGTAAATCAAAATTTCAGGTTATTTTACCTTTATATGTATAATATGAAAAATGCATTATATGCATAATTATTGATTGTGCAAACGTTGCAATCATCATCCATTTTTCATGGAAAAATTTAGAAATGTGGGATATTTTTAGTATATTTTAGTAAAATACATAAAAAGGCATCTTTTTCAAAATTGTTGTTCACAAAAATATATAAACATTTTGAATATTTTTCATGTAAAAACAAAAAAGCAAAAATATAATGCAAATTTTCAGACTATTTTACGTATATAACTATAATATGAAAAATACTTTGTAAAACTCTACAATTATCTCTTTTAGAATTTTCATGTAAAAATAAAGAAATGTATGATATTTTCAGTATATTTTTAATTTTTTTAAAATATAAAAACATATTATATTTTCAGGATATTTTGATTATTTTATTTAAGATATCTTTTCAACATGCTTCCTTGCTAAATATCAAAATCGACTTGTCTTAAACCTTTTTAATGTAAAATTATTAAGAGATGGCAAATCTTGACGTTATTTTTTGTGATAGAAAAATCTTTTGTTACATCGTTCATTTTAAAAATATGAAAATCGGCAGGCTTTTCATGTAAAAATAATCAAGATTTTGAGGTTATTTTACCTTTTTATATACAATATGTATAAAGGTATCTTTTGTAAAATTGTTCATTGAAAAACTAGGAAATCATTATATTTTCAACACTTTTTCATATATAAATGTATAAATAAGTCACATGTGCAGGGTCTTTTAAAATTTTTGTTACAAATATGTGAAAGCATATTTTTCAACATTTTTCAGTGTAAAAATGTAAAAATCAACATGATTTTCATAAAAAATATAAAAATTTAAAAATTGAATATTTTACCTTTTTATATAAAATACGAATATGTGCATCTTTTTCAGCACTGTACATTATAAAAATATAGAAGTATATAATATCTTAAGGATCTTTTGATTATTTTATTTAAAATATGAAAAAATATCTTTTTCAATCCAACAAATTTAATTTAAAAATATAAAAATAAGCCATATCTTGAGGCTATTTATATTTCTTATAAAACATAAGAATGAATGCATCTTTTGCAGTATTTTTCATTGTAAAAATATAAAAATCAGTATGTTTTCAATCTTTTTACTCTAAAAATATAAAATATTTTCAGGATATTTCAATTATATTATTTCATATAAAAATAAAAAAGTAAGCTATATTTTCAGGATATTTTGAAAATTTTCATTAAAAATAAGTAAAAAACCTTTTTTTCAAAATTGTTTTTTTGTAAACATTTACAAATCAGTATATTTATTAAACTTTTCATGTAAAAATATAAAATTAAGCGAACTTTTGTGTCTATTTTACCACATATCGTCGGCAATCGTTCGCTTCCTAGCATCGGAATAGTCATCCTTATACCCTTTCTACACCATTGGCCTGCCTACTCCTAAAAAGTTGTGAGCAGGATTCACAGAGGAGTGTGGGTGGTGGATGCGGCTGGTTGATGCCGGCCCTCCTGGCAGCACATCAAATATCCTCTTCATGTTAACGGTTGGGCTCGAAAGTCTTGCCCCCACCCCCTCACCCCAGGAAGGCCGATTTATAGCAACAACTTTCCAGGTCTCAGGGTCGGTGTTGGACCGTGTCGGGTATATCTAATTCCAACTAATTCTTGAATCTTCGTTTTGGGCTTCCACGTAGCCTCTTGCCGCTGCGAAGTTCCCCAAACTGGATGATGCGTGGGAGACGAGTGAGACGCATTCTGGACACGCGACCCTTCCAGAATGAAGAATAATAGTCTCGATGCTGGGAAGAAATATCCAAGAAGAGGGGACCTCATTGTTGGTGATGCGGTTCTCCCAACTGATGAGAAGGATTCTTTGGAGCTTCGTTTACTGGAACTATTTCAACAATCCAAAGTCCATGTCTCGTAAGCATACGAAAGGGTAGAGAGGACCACGACTCCATGCCGCATGGAGGAGTCGGTTCAGTACTATTCGCGCAAAGATCTTACCAACGATGCTAAGAGGGAGATGCCACGATAGTTTTCACAGAGTGAGCGGTCTCATTTTTTTGAAGATCGTCACAATGTTGGCATTTTAAAATCCTCGGGGATTGTTTTATCTTCCTAGATTTTCTGTATCAAGAGCATTGGCCGGGTCTTCAGTTCTAGGCCACCGTGGAGAAAAATTACAGGGGCACATTGTCGTGTTCGGGAGTTTTGCCGGGTTTCATGAAGTGTTTTTTTCATTTCATGGTAGGTTGTGGGGAGTGACATCCAATGATGGGTAGGGAGGTAAGGAATGTTTTGGAGGAGGCCTTCCGGCGTGGTGGCGTGGTCGTAGAAAAGACTCTGGAAGTGTGTTTTTTTTCCAGCCCCCCAGGATGAACTCAGGATCGGTAAGGGTAGTGGAACTGTTTGAGTCTTTAAGGCCCGCCACCGTTGATTTGATGTGACCAAGGATTTCCTTTGTGGATGCATAAAAGCGACACATATCCCGTTTGCCCGCATATTGTTGGATTTCCGTTGCCTTTGCTTGCCACCAGAGCTTCCCCATTTTATGTGATCTGCAAGAACCCTGAATAGGCCAGCCCTGTCAAGAGTCCTGCTGCCGCATCCTCCCGTCATCGCAGGTCACGAGGGATACAACCATCACGAAACCGCCGCCAAATTGTGGCGCGGATTAAGGATCTCCAGCTAATCAAGCCTGCTTCTTTCATCCGCGGCAGCATCGCCAATGGACTTGCTGAAGGTTGACAGAAAGTGAAGTCGAAGGGACTATGACGAGGCCATTCGCACGAATTTGATTTTGGTGGACAATTCTGCACAATGGAGAAGCCCATACACTTGGCCAGAAGCTCCTCCATTGAGGCTTAAATGGTATTCAGACAGGCAAATATCGGAGCTCTTTCAACTATCCGTTGAAAAGTACCACAATGACTCACCGGACGCGGATATTATCAGCGTAAAATGGACAATACTGCACAACACAATGACATCGTCAGTTGAAGAAGTGTTTTAGATTCAGAAAAAGAAAAATCAGGACTGGTTCGACGAGCATCAGGAAGAAATTGACCAGATGATTAAGCAAAAACAAGAATTAAGCCAGATTTTCGAAAACCTCCCCTCAGTTGAAAAGAAAAATATCTATAAGGAGGCAACGAAAAACTGCCAGAGACGGTGGGGTAATCATTGCAAATACGTCTGTCTAACTAACCGCAGACAGCAGATGACCCATTCTTACGATCAAAATTTAAGATCCCTCAAAATTACAAAAGATCTGTTGCTTTCAACCCATTGAATCGTACGTACGTTGATGAGCATGAAGGACAAGTAACGCCAAAAGAGAAAAACGACACATGTTTCGGGTCTCTGTTCCGACTCGATCCCGGTTCAAAAGAGATATCCACATCACACGTTCCATTCCGGGATTGATGAATAGAATATCGTCTTCTGCTCGTGCGTCTCAAAAAACTAGGCAGGCTGACTTCACCGATAGACAATATACATAAAAGCATATATGGAAACATTGTTCATTACAAATACAGGAAAATCATCATATTTTTCGATATGTTCATGTAAAAATATAAAACATTTCCAGGATATTTTTAATGTTTTATTTAAAATATGTAAAAAGCATTTTTGACTATTTTTCATTGTAAAATGTAAAAATCAACATGTTTTCTACCATTTTCCTGTAAAAATATAAAAAGAAGCAAAATATTGAGACGATTTTACCTTTCTCTATAGAATATAAATAAAAGCATCTTTATAACATAGTGAAGTCATCATATTTTTCAACAATTTCACGATATTTTATATTTTTTATTCAAAATCTGGAAAACTAATATTTTCAGGATATTTCAATTATTATATTAAAAATATGAAAAAGATACATTTTTCAACATGGTATCTTGTAAAAATATCAAAGTCAACCTGCTTTTAAAGTTTTTCATTTAAAAATATAAAAATAAGTGAAATCTGATTATTTTATCTTTTTATAGACAATATTAATAAAAGCATCTTTTGAACCATTGTTTATTGTAAAAATAAGAAAATCATCAGCTTTTTCAACATTTTGAAAGGGAAAATATATAAATAAGAATCATTTTCGGGATATTTTAAATTTTCTATTTAAAATATGAAAAAAAGCATATTTTTCAACATTGGTAAAATATAAATATCGGTATGTTTTTTATACCTTTTCATGTAAAAATATAAAAATACACAAAATTCTCAGGATTTTTTATTTAAAATATAAAAGAGCATATTTTATGGTTCTATGTAAAAATACCAAAATAAATCTGTTTTCAAGATTTTCATTTAAAAATATAAAAATAAGTTGCATGTTCAGGATATTTTAAAGTTTTTATTTAAAATATGAAAAAAGAAACTTTTTCAACCTTGTTCATTGTTAAAATATAAAAATCATCATATTTTTCAATACATGAAAAATATGTAAAAATATAAAAATAAGCAAAATTTTGAAGCTATTTTAAATTTTTTTATTTGTACATATCGGGAAGTAATCATTTTTTTCAACATTTTCATGTAAAAAGAAGCAACATTTTTAGTATATTTTTAAACTTTTCTTAAACATGTAAAAAGCGAATTTTTCAACATTATCCATTGTAAATGTATAAAAATCAGCATCTTTTCAATGTAAAAATATAAAAATAAGCAAAATTTTGAAGCTATATTTATATTTTTATATACATAAAATTATATTTTGCAACATTGTTCATTGTAAACATAGGGAAATCATCATCATTTTCATGCAAAAATATAAAAAATAAGCAACATTTTATTTAAAATATGAAAAAGTATGTTTCAACATTGTAAAAAGCATGATTTCAAATGTTTTCGTGTAAAAATATGAATATAAGGAAATTTTCTGTTTATTTTTCCTTTTTATTTACAACACGAATAAAATCATCATTTTTAACATTGTTATTTGCATAAATATAAAAATGAACTTGTTTTTCAACTTTTTACATGGAAAAATATAAAAACAGGTATAATTTGCAGCTTATTTTACTTTTTTCTATAAATATGCAAAAGAGCTTTTTTGTAAGGTTGTTCAAAACTGGAATATGAAACCATCTTGTTTATCAACCTATTTAATGTAAAAGTAAAACATTCTAAAAATCTTTCATAGTTTTATATTTTTGCATAAAATTGTTGAAAATCAAGCTGATTGTTATATTTGTGCAATGAACAATATCAAGAAAGATTCTTTTTTCATATTTTATATAAAACGTCTTATATTTTACCTAAATCTGCATCTTTTTCAAAATTGTTCATTGTAATAGTATTAAAATCTGCAAAATATTCAGATTATTTCATCTTTTTTAATTAAAATATGAAAATCAGCAAATTTTCAACATTTTATTATTATAATAATGTAAAATCCATTATGTTTTTCAAACTTTTTCATGTAAAAACATAAATAACCGCAACATTTTCAGGATATTTTATCCTTTTGATTTAAAATGAAAAAAAAATCGGTTTTTCAACATTTTCGTTTTAAAAATATAAAAATCACTAGCGTGAGATGTTACGTTACATTTTTTATTTTAAATATTAAAATCATCATCTTTTCAACATTGTTCATTGTAATAATATGCATGTTTTTAACCTTTGTCCTGTACAAATATAAAAATTATCATCATTTTGTGGATGTCTTACATCCTTATTTTGTAATGGTGCGACACCTTCACCGGTGTTGGAAGACGTCTAGTCGCTGAAGTGACTGCTTCAATCCAGAGCTAACCTTATTACACGTTGCGATTTAAGTTTGATCATAAGGCAGCTAAGAGCGAATTGTCGTATGTATCTTCGTGTTGGGTGGGTCCAAGCAGGGCGATGACGTACAGGAAAAAATAACACTCAAATAAAATGTACAAAAAGTAAATGCTGTTTATATCAGTCTTTCTTACAATAATTGCATATATCATCGTTCACATGCCATAACTGTCAGCCCGACCAGCGTCTAAATCGGAAGTGGTAATATCGTTGTTGACTTGGCAAAGTTTAGTTCGCTGCTTTGGTAAAGTTTGGCACAAGGCTTAAGTCGGAGGCTTCTTTTCGGCAGACAATCATGTGGAGTGTATCACAACAGGTGGCTGGGACGAACTCTCTGGCGTCTCGTCTCTCTTCTACTCGGACTCGTTTCTCTTCTACTGGCGAATTCGCTTCGCACATTCGTATTTATTGACATAATTTTGGGAAATTCCCTTCTCCCAATCTCTCATATAATTATCTTTCACTAAACCTCCTCAGTCAGCGTGGGTGGCTTATCCACCACCCCTCCTGTCTCAAATTAACTTTCAACCAGGAGAATCAACTCCAAATTCGCTGTTTACGAAAATTAAGTTTACGCTTTACAGCTTACATTTGCAGCTGTGTCAATCAACAGTGTCCCTAAAGTCTGGGTCACTTTTACATTGTTCAAACTGCTCATTCAAGGCGTTTGTGTGAATTAAATCCTCAATTCTTCCCTCGGGTTTTTGGTATTATCCTTTTTCGTTTCAATGTCTCTCAGCACATAACACTTTCTATTGACAAGAAAATTCTCTTAGGTTTTATTTTACCGCGGTAACAACAAATATTATCACATTTAAATTATTAAAATCATCAACCTTTTCCAAATTATTCATTGTAATAATATAAAATATGTATGTTTCTCAAACTTTTTCATGTAAAAATATAAAAATAATTTTTTAGGATAATTTACCTTTTTTATTTTAAATATGTAAATCAGCATGTTTGTCAGCATTGTTCATTGTAATAATATAAAAATCAGCTGCATTTTTAAGATATTTACCTCTTTTAATTAAAGTAAAAAAGATCTGTAACTTTTTAAACATTTTCCTTTTAAAAATAAGGAAATCTGTACCGTTATATTTTACTTTGCCTTTCTTATTTAAAAAATGAAAATCAGTGTTTATTAGACTTTGTTCATTGCAATAATATATTTTCAGTATATTTTATCTTTTTTATTTAAAATATCAGCATCTTTTTCAACATTGTTCATTCTAACGTAAAAATCAGGATGTTTTTCTATCTTTTTCATGCAAGAGTATAAAAATCAGCTATATTTTCAAGTTATTTTAGCTTTTTTATTTTAAATGTGAAAATCAGCATCTTTTCAACATTGTTCATTTAGATATACCAAATTACCATGTTTTTCAATCTTTTTCACGTAAAAATATAAAACTCAGCAACATTTTCAATACATTTTACCTTTTTTATTTTAAATATGAAAATCAGGATGCTTTAAACATTGATTAAGAATAATATAATAAACATTAATAATATAAAAATCAGTAACGTTTTCAGGATATTTTACTGTATCCCTGATTGTTGTCAACCCTATATCGTTGAAACGTCTAACAACACCTATCACCTCTCGCTCACATAACACGCTCGAATTTCCCAATATCTTACAGTATTTGGTTTGACAGCAAAGCCTAGTGTGAACCCCTCTATGTATGTTGGGTACCACGGAAAAGATTGCGTAATTCTTTCCTGTGGCTATGTTAAACCTTTGTCTCTTTACACCCAAGAGCACGTCGGAATCAGCTGGAATAAGAATCTACTTCAATAAAATGCACAACAATGTTGATAATTCTAACAGGTTTATTAAATATAAAGAAAAACTGGTTGGTTAAATGTATTTATTACCCACACTAAAATTAAATTCCTTTATTTCAAGATAGTAATTTGGGAAACGTCGCAAATGCTAAAGTAATAACCAGACAATTAACTCTTCATAGATTCTTCTTAGTCGACGATCTCAATTCCTCAAAGTATTAACCAGCCAATTGACTCTCTCTCAGATATTCAAAGTAAGAAACAGTCGATTCTTACTCAATTTTATGGCGGCTCGAGAATTGCGGGCGTTCTTTTTAGCGACGATTATTTTATTAGCAATCTATGGCCGCTCCGAGCCGACTTCTCGTTGGGTCCAATCTCTGAATGCGACATTCTTTGTTGAGCCGATTTTCCGTCTGTCTGTTGGCCTGGGGTCTGTCGTTTATATAAACGACTTCCCATCCAAAATTTGACATTGATAAACAATTTCTCCATACAACCGTCTTAATCTTAGGAGATCTTGTTTAAAAAGCATTTAGTACTTCTTTTGTTTACATTAGAACCTTCTTACGTATCTTTATGTAAAGATAATTATATTTTTAGTGGGATCAATATAAACACAACTCAATGTTGGGGATTAACACGATCAAGATGCTTTATTCCTTGTCTAGTGTAATTTGTAAGAAAAAACTACAGAATTTTTTTTTTATTTCTCAGGGCCTAAGAAGTTCGGAAAACACATTAGTCACATCTTCTACTTGGGAAATGGATAGAGAAACTTTGATCTTGTTCAATTTTACTAAATCTTGTCTAGTTCATTTTGGGTTCGATTATCTGTGGAACTGTTCTTAAATTCATTTTATTATTTTAATGTTTCGTTTTTAATTTTCTTCTCAACCCATTCTCCCGATAAAAATTAAAATCTTCTCTAAGTTACGTTGAACGATCATGCTTCTAGTTCTTTTCAAATTAATGCTGATGTCCACCAGGACTCTATCCTTGGACCAACGTTATTTCTCATCTTCATCAATGAACTTTCTGATGTTATCAGTTGCTAACTCGGTATTTATGCGGAGGACATAACTATTTACTCCTGTCTTCATATTAAGTCCGATAAGTTCGACAAAGTAAAACTAAATGACTTCCAATCAGTTCTTGGCAAAAAAATGACTTGAAACTTTGAACATCCCCAAAACGAAACTGTTATCATTTAATCATCATAAAGAGCCATTTTGCCGATCATCAGCATGGCTGATTCTAACCTCCAGTAGAGAAACTCATTGCACCTTCTTGAGCTCACATTTTCCACTGACATGAAGTGGAATGATTATATTGAATCAATGCCACGAATTATGCTAGGGAAGTTGGTTCACTTTGTCGTATCAGACAAGTTTTCTAATCAGAATTAATTTTGCACATTTGTAATCGTACCATTCGTCCATTCATTGAATATTTCTGCCATACCTGGTCTTTTGTTTCTGCCGTATATCTCGAGAAGAAGGGCTTCTTATGTTATCAACACTGATCCTGCATCTCAGCCACTTTCCCAACATCCTGATGTGGCTTCTGTATGCCTTTTCTGTAAATATTTAAATGGCAATTCTTCTAATAACCTTTGCTTTTTGGTATCGCTTGCACATGAATTTAGGAATCCATTACGTGCTAATACCCTTGGTAAAGGTATGAATCCTCTTCTTCTTCCCCCAGCTATGGGTAAAGAGCAGGACAGACCGGGTTCTGTAGCCTTGGATGGCTACCTGTCTACCACAGAAAGAAATGGCGGGAAAAAATCTACCTCGTCAGTCATGTATCGAAAGATACATGATCATCTAAGCGTTTATCACGCATGGCATTTAAGGAAGGACTAGACTGGCAAATAGGTGTCAGCGTTTCACTTGAAATAGTTAGATGTAACGACAAGTTGTATTCTGTTAGTTTCTTTTCTCGCACCTTTCGCCTGTGGAACCCTCATCCGTTTACAGTCTTCAAAAGTTGAAATGCAACATCAATCGCCATCTCCCTGAATTATGTGCTTTTATTGTCCTTTCTCCTCACTAACGTCTTCTTATTCTTTTTCACTCCCAGTAACTCCCTACGGCTTAGTAGCATTATCGTCTTGCTTGGTGTGAAATGGCAGTTACAATTAAAAGTAATACGAATAAACCAGAAAAAAAAATCACTCAATATTTCTTTCTTCAATATTCGTTGTATTCGTATTAATTTCTGTAGTGTAGAATCCTATCTAGTGAAACTTTCTTTTGGTTACCTTAGCGCTTTGTGAAACTAAATTATACTTCTCTACTATTGAATTCTCCGTTCTAGATTATTTCCTCTTTGTCAAGAGGAATCTAGGATATATGCATGCCCCTGATGCCTACAACGGCAAAGAAAAGGTTTTTACCGGGTGATTCTTTCATGTGCTTTCGATTTTATTGAACCCTTTTAGCTATCTCTTTTTTTCTTTATCGTTCCCCTTCTTCTTACGACTGCAAAATATTAGACAAATATTTGACAATCTCTCTCTCTCTCTCTCTCTCTCTCTCTACATGCAACTGTGAACAATTCTTCCGCTATATAGTAGATCATTTCAGCATATTTTGTATTTTTATGTAAAAATCAGCAACATTTTTAATTTTTTATGTAAAAAAGTCATCCTATTTGGTCTTCTTTATTTAAAAATGTAAAAATAATGAGCACGAATGTTTTCGAAAGTTTAATTACGTTTCTATTTGTAAATTATTTGCCTTATTAAATGAAATTTAGAAATATATTCGAAAAATGAAGAACATGGCCAACATGATTTTAATTTTTTCTGTGTCTCTTTCTCACCATCATTATCTATCTATCTATCTATCTATCTATCTATCTATCTATCTATCTAGCTATCTATTTCAAACTTTGCATATGTACTATTTTGATCTCCCAAATATATTCCTAGTTTTAAACGCGAAGTTGATATATCTGATAGGCTTATCCGTACATAGTTGTTGTAGGCTTGCAGTACTTGTAATTTACGACGTGTTTCCCACACCATGCATCACGACAAACAACTGCTGATATATTAACGATTATTACTGAACAAGTCTGTCAAGCTTTAAATAAAACTGGTGAAGCTTGGGCTGTTGATTTGAACAACTCGAAAGCGTTTGACAGGCTTTAAATTATTGGTCATTTTCACAGGTTGAAAGGTTATGGTATTTCCGGACAAATTTTTGAACTGATTCAATCTTTCTTATCAAACTGCGAAATGAAAGTTGTCCTGAAGAGCCACTCTACTAGATCTTTTTGTCGTAATGAGCCTTGTCTTTGTGACTACGTTGCTCTTAATTTTCATCAGTGACCTTCCATTTTTCAAATTGCTGATGGCACAGCCATTTACTGCTGTGTCGATAGTAAATCTGGTCAGTTTGATAAGGTCAAATTGGCAGCTGATCTAATAAATTCACCTACAGTCTGTTGTGAACTGTGGCAAGGAATAGCATGTTAATTTTAACTCTTCAAAACAAAACCTCCCTCTATTAATCGCACGTGAAAACCTCTTCCTGTCTGGCTGAAACTTAGCTGATACTAACCTCCATGAAAATGATTCTTTGTGCCTTGTCGAACTAGCATTGCTGACATGAAGTGGAAAGCTTATATTAAATCCATTACTAGATCTGCTGCTAAGAAGGTTGGTTCACTGTGTTGTGCTAGACAATTTTTTCTCGCCAGAAGCTATCTTACATATTCATAAGTCTACCATTCGGCCATGCTTGTGAATATCACTGTCACATACGACCTGGTTTCCTGATGTACATTTAGAAATTCTTGATAAAATCAACCCCCCCCAAAAAAAAATCAGCAATATTATTGGTCCTGACCTGACGTCTCGACTACAGTGACTTTCCCACCGCCGTAACGTTGCTTCATGATAATTGTTCAGATGAACGCTTCGGTATGGTAACTAGACTTTATGAATTTAAGAGCAGTACTAGATTATCAGCAAGGTGTCATCGATTCACAGTTAAATTGGCTAGATGTAACCGTAAGTTCTATGCAAACAGTCTCTTTTCTCGCACTTCTCACTTGTGGGACTGCCTTCCAGTTTCATGTTTTCCAGTCATCTTTGATCTTCAAAAATTTAAATGCAATGTCAATCGTTATCTACTGTTTTCTTGATTACTCTTCTATTGTTCTCGCTCCTTAATAATGTTTCACTTTTCTTTCACACTCATTAACCCTTTGTGTCTTAGTGGCTTTCCTACCTTGCATGGTGTGAAATGAAATTTTCTTTCCTAAACCTGTACATGAGCATTAGGACACCCTATATAATATGTTACGTTTCCATGACATTTGGCACTGTCTGATTTATTTCTTGAGATTTACTAAACAAATGGTTATAGAGCACCATTGAAACATCTTCCCCCTTTCTCAGCTCTTTACTCGTCCAAGTTTTATTGGCCGTTCTTGACAGCAATATCAACTTTGCTGTTCTTTCATTGATTGTGAAAATTATACACGACAAAACTGGTGTGTTCAAATCAAACATTTCCTGCATCAAGAATTTATCACAAAATGGCACATAATAAGGAAAGACGACCTGGAGAATTTAACACTCACAGGATGTGTTGACATCAAGAGGGGTAGAGATAAACAGCGAGTAACCTACCTAAGTTGTGTAAATTAATGTCAGGGCAACGAGTGGGAAGGACAGTAAAAAAGAAATCGTTCCAAGAGCTCAAAAGGACAGAGAGTTGTGGAAAGCCGTGATCGCCCATGTTCCGAAGGGATACGACACGTAAATAAAAAATATAGGTGAAGATAATGAAGAGAAAGATAAGTATGAATAAATAGATGGAAAGTTAGATATACAGTTGCACGAATTTCATTGTAAAGTTAAAATAAGTAATGGCCGATGGGCGATCCAGTGGGAAATCGTTGATAACTGAGATAGTCACAGCTTTGATACTTTCTGCTCTCAACTTTAATTGATTCAACATTCACTAAATTTGTTCCTAATTTGGAATAATCACAAATTATTCACTCTTACTTTTTTGTTTTTATTTTGAAATTCTAATTCAATTCACATAAAAAAATCTTATTCTCTTCATCTTTTTTGTAGTCGTGAACATTTTTATCGTCTTATTTTGGTCCAAAGTCGAACATCAAAATATAACAGCAAAAATGAATGAATAAAATAAAAATAGAACATAAAATAATTAAATGCAAAACTTGCAATAAAAATAAAAAAATGGATAAAAGTTCTTTAAATCTGAGCTATGTTTAATGCAATATTTTCTCCAATTATTATTTTTTCTTTTATTCCGATTCACCAAACAACTCCAACCGTTATTCAGCAAAATGAAATATTTTCAAATACTTTTTGTTGCATTATTTATTGCCTTTAATTTTTGTGAATTACTGATTCGTTTCGCTTTCATTGTCATTTGATCTTAAGAACATGAAATACTCATTTTTCCCAATTTCTTTTTCGCCTTCTTCCTTTTCTTTTTGTTTCTTTCAGTTTTGTCATCGTTGTTTTTGTACAATAGATGCGTATTTTCTTTCGACTATGAACTTGCAAATTTGGTTTATTTTCGGCTTTTCACAATGTCTTACTTCGATCAGTCATTCCCAAGTCACCAGTTTGTGAATGTTTCTCCCATCCATAGGTCACCATTATCGCATTCTCTCTTTCTTTCCATTAGGTTTCTAACGCTGTTTCATTTCTTTTGTTTTGCCGGATTTCACTTGAAGGTTTTCTCGATAGTTCCGAGTTCTTTACATTTAGTAAAACACTTCCTCGCTTGTGAATGTATGTTGAGCCGCACACATGTACACACTTATTATGACCAACAGAATGACATACAGTGTGCGATAGAAAATTGTCGTCTAAATTACGCGAAAATAGCACTGACATCTCATTTTAACAGATGTATTTACCAAAATTACACAAAAACATTTTGAAATACTAAAGAGTAAATTTATTCAATAAAATCACCATTGAGTAAATTTATTCAATAAATCAACCAACTTGGGAATCTCCCGCATCTCTTCTGGACAGTCTCCTTATTTAAGTTAGTGAATGCTGCCATAATCCTTGCTGTTAGTTCATCTTTGATGTTACAGAGTTTTGTTGGTCTCTCGCTGAACTGCGCCACGCACATAATAATCAGCGGAGTTCTAGATGGGGAGTTAGGTGGCCAGATGTAAGTGTTAAATGTGGTCGCAGAAATTGCCTGACAGTCATGACTGAGTTCTCCTGCTTGTGTGGTATGGTGCAGGATCCTGTTGCTAGACACAGCGTCTTCCAGTAGGCAACCTCTTGACCCAGGCAGCACCACCTCCTCAAGGCACTTGATGTAGGCATCTGCATTGAATCTGAGGCCCCGTGGGGAGATGATTGGAGGCATAACGTCGCCATCACTAGTGGTCACTCCAAACACCGTGATATTGACTAGATATATCATCCAACTCTTTCCGAATCCTCTGCACGCTCCTCAGATTGACACCCAATCACACTGAAATGTTCGTATTAGAGCTTCTAGCGCGAATTCTAAGCAGTACAACATGCCGTTTCCAAATATCTGGCGGAGTGAATTCTGTCATGGTGTTCCTTTTTCATACAGATGCTTTCCAACTGACTCTACTATAATGTGCAATCGACACAATAAAAAACAACACGTTAAATTAAAAATATAAAATGATGACAATTTACCCATCGCACTCTCTATATAGACTTACGTATTTGTGGTTGGATTAATGAGGTCTGTATTTACGGCTGTACATTCCAAATCCCATTTACACATGCATAAGAGATTTTATGCAATTAGAAAAAAGGAAAAAAATGCGTTTGGCTGTATTTTTAATACAGTGAATTTTTAGCAATGAAATTTAGGATGTAAATTGGTTTTGATTAGAACTCAACGGCATAATTCTGACTGTTCATTGCGTGAGTTATTCAGATTAGTTTCCTCATATTTGTTGTTTTGATCATTAAATTTCATTTTGTGTATTCTTTCTTAGTTTTATGTGAGCTGCTGTGATGAAGTATTGATATTATTCAAACGATTATGCAAACGAGTATCTTTATTTTGGTTGTCTTAATCATACCATGTTTGAACTTCCTAAAAGTGTCAAGTATTATTTGAACGCGTATCCTCATCTTGTTTGAATCAATACGAAGATCGTACAGTAAATCCGTAAGTTGAGATTATTAGTTGGATTTTGATCTGAAATTCTCATTGTATATAATCTGTGTGATTAATATTAGTCAATGAATTAAGAGCATCTGCAAAAATGAATATTATGTTAAAGAAGAAATATTTTTGTGTAAAATAAATCATTATTAAGTTGCATATTTATTGAGCTACCCACATACATTTCGGCCATTGTGTTTGAAATTCTAAACCAATTACAGATTTAAATTAAAATTTAGCAAATCAGTTACTATTCTCTCACTATATGTATTCTTCATTTTCACGAATTCCTTAATTTTGTTTTGTAGTTTAAATATAACATTGAACGTTTTGTGGGTCGTTTATCCTAGTTTTTGCCTTATTCTTTGTGTACGCGCGCGTGTGTGTGTGAATGTGTTTCTCATTTATTGGTTGTCTTCTCAGATGACAAATATAGCCTTTCTGACTTTCTGTCTTATTGCAAACAGATCCCGATATAACACGTTGCCCTACAGATCCCGATATAACACATTGCCCCACAGATCCCGATATAACACGTTGCCCTACAGATCCCGATATAACACGTTGCCCCACAGATCTTGACACATTACATATCGTGCTAGTTGTCATTTTGTGGAACACTCAAAAAATAAAATATATAACTAATTTTATTAAAAAGTTCATAAAAATATACTTATTTTTATTTTGTGTGCTGTCAAGAAATAAACATGAATTACTCTCACTTGATCATTCGTTAGTGAATTTGATTCTTACAAAGAGTATTTTTGAATCAGACTAAACTGAGGTTATCCAATATGTTCTCTTACAGCTTAATGTTTAAAAGTTGTCTTGACTATCAACAGAGATTTTCTTTTGAAGGGGGATTGTATCAAGCTGATGCAAATGATGCAGTAGTTTATATTCTCAACAACATTGCACCGACATTTTGGAGATTTTATTACGTCTTTTTTGCCTGGGACTGAGACCACAAAAATTAGATGCAACAGTTCATCAGGCTATATATGACTTTGTTTTTTTTAATTTCTTTACGTACATTCGTCTATTCACGACATCTTGCTAGTTCCTTTTTCTGTTTGAGAAAGACAAATATAATATTAAGTATATGTAAAGTTTTCCTGGTTTTTTATTAACAAAATTTTCTACCGTATATTCAGAATATAGTTTTCAAAAATAAAAAAAAAGAGAACGCTAGAAAATACATTTAATATTTATTTCATATTTCGTATAACAAATATATAACATTGTGGGCGAATAAAAAAGAGGACATAAGTAAAATACATCATAATTAATTACTGTTGTTACTTGAGTCTGTCATAGTGTTGAGCCAGTTTCAGATCTGAGCCAATCTTAGTGTTGAGCCAGTAATAGACATGAGTCCATCTTAGTGTTGACCTAGTCTTAAACTTAAGGGAATTTTTTTATTTCAAGAATTAGAAATCAAACAACCAAAAAGCAAATACTGAGGGAAAGATAAAGAAAATATACAGTGATTCTTATGGGTTCAAGCCTAAGTGAAACGAATTTCGAATGTTGATTTTAAAAATAAGTAATGCTTACTAATAAAGTTGCTAAAACGTAATTTTTCTCTCCTTATGTTTTGTCAGTTCACGCTGAGTTTAGTAAATATCAAGACAATGGAAAAGGGAAAGAGAAGTCAAACTTTAGATGATATTGTAGTTAATTCACCACTATGTTATATAACATCATGTTATTTAAACACTCCCCACCCACGAAAAAAAAAAGCATAAAATGACTGAGCGCTTTTCCTGGTTTCCTTTTTAATAAAGTTGATTTTGTTTTCTTGAAGGTCGTTTGCTGTAGATTAATGGCCGCTGTTTGATCCACACTTCACGCCTGCTTTTTGTTAATTTCTTTTCAGCAATGACGACAAAAAACACTGCTCACTAACTTGCTTTTCTTGTCCGCCATATTGTTTCTCACTGAAGTATAAAGAAAAATACAAAAGAAGTCGTAAGAAATTATAAAACAAAAAATCTGAAAAAGAGAATGAAAAACGATTAAATGGAAAAATAGGTGTGTTCAAACGTTGCTTCGAACTCCATCATATTCAAATCACTTGTTTGTCCAGAAAAAAAGAATCTGTGACAAAAAATCCTTCTATTAATTTGTTCTGTTTTTATCACCAGACAATCTAATATCGACAATCAGAGTGTAGTAAAATTACAGTTTGCCTCAGATCCTCTTCTGTCTACGTTCGTGTCCGGAATAGACAGGTCCGCCTCGGTATGTAAATTTTGATTTTTACCATCTTACCCACTATTATTCCATTTATTTTAGTTTGCACTTGTTTTCAGGGTTTATATTTATCCCAACCTGTTCATTTATTACAACAAACTCTCCTCCCTTTACTGTTCAAAAGACAAATTAAAGTTGAATGAATTTTCTACCCTACCCATTTATTTCAACATACATTCTTTTCCAGACTTAAGAACAGGGTCAGAAGACACTTCATCGAATTCCTGCCCAAGATGAAAACGTCCTCTACCATATACCTTTAGTTGGGTGCAGTTTTTGCCTTCGTGTAGTTTACAGCTTACAATGAGGTAAGTGGTGTCCTGGAGATTCAAACTCTGCGGTAGCAGCGTCTTTAATTTCTGTACTTTCCTACACATTCGCATCTGGACCCTCGCATTATACTGTTGATTTTTTCTTCGTGACTCAATGAACAAGTATTAGAAGCATTTCCTTTCCGGTTTTCAAGATTAAGTATTGTTGCTATATTTCTGTTGAGATCGTGGCTTAATAGTTAGGGAAGCTTAGTTCATGTGAGTCCAACCCTACGGTAGTAACTATTCCATGGCACCAAAAATACTCTTGGCAATATTTGTTCTTGGCCCATATGGTCCGTGTATGGGCACCTTAAGTAACCACCATGAGTCATATTTGAAAATTGTAAGTAATTACAGCAATATCCTTGGTCTGCTTATATATATATATATATATAGTTTTTTGTTTAAACCTCTTGAATTTGCTCAAACAACTGGAAGGATTGACAGAACGAATATATTGGAGAAACCTCAAGAAGTTTTAAAAAAGACTATATGAATACAAAAAAAGACATTTTTAAAAACAACACAAATATTGTTCACCGTAACGAAACTGGCCATATATATATATATATATATATATATATATATATATATATATATATATATATATATACACGACTTATTCCGGAAACCAGGGAAAATTTCTAAAATATATTATTTTAAAATCCTTAACAAATACCTTTCGTTAGTCTTTAACCAAAATTGTATAAAACTGTGTGAAAAATTGATGCTCAAATACACCCAATTCAATCTCTCTCTCTCTTTCTTTCTCTCTTTCTCACTCTCTCTCTCTATATATATATTGTAGCATACCTATGGTCGATAATATGTATATCCCCATTCACATTAATACAGTAGTAAATACTGTATGTTGGTCTGCAGTTGAGGATTCAGCCAGCGTTGAAGTCCTTACCAGACCTGATACGACCGTCTTTACTGCCACGCTAAAGGAATTTCGTTTTTTGTTCTACAAACTCCGTTTTAGTTCAGTTATGCTTTATTTTATTTTTTTACGTTCTCTTTCTTTCGTTTCTAATTTTTGTGTTTATTTCGTCTAAACTGTCTGTTTTTTAATTTTATTTTCGTATTTCGTTCATCGGCGAACTTTTTTTACGTCAGCCATATTGAATTTTTTGTTAGTTTATACGTATTGTTTGTTTCGTATTCGTGTTTGTCCTTTTTTACTTTTATATTTAATTTAAAAAGGTCTATTGTCGTTTAAAGTGCTTTGTTTACCTTATTTTGTGTAATGTTTTCGGGTCTTCGTTCGTAGAACGGTTGTTTTTGGTATTTTTCTGTTGAACTCTTGTTTTCCGTACTAATTTTCTGTATGTATTTGCTTGTGACCAACTGTTCACGTTTTTCTTGTCAAGTCCTTAATTTGTCTGAAAAGTTTTACTGTTTTTTGGTTTTGATTAAATAGAAAAAAACGACCCCCCACTTTTTAGTTTTAAAAAAAGATCTGTAAAAATCTTTTTGGGGCTAAAAGGAAAAAGAAAGACCCACCCGGTAAGGAACATGAAAACAAACAGGAGGATGTTATTGAGAAAACAGTCGACGACGGAAAAAGCCAATAGCAGGAGGTTCTTGCCGATATTTTTAGCGAGAGTATGGTAGCTGGAATGTTGAAAAATACTGGAAACCTTGTGAAACCTGACGAATCGAAAGTGGTCAAAATTCACCAAAGCCGGCAAAAACAGCAGAAAATGACAAACCTAAAGACGAAAATGTAGTGATCGAAGAGACGTCCTCCTGCTGGACGTCCCCAGCTAATTGTTCAATCAACATTCATGGAGTTCCTCGGGAAAGAGAAAAGTTACGCACATCTGGTGACAGCAGATGGGCTTTTGGTCAATCCCGAGGAATTAAAGAGAGTTAAAAAAAAAAAGAATTGTGTCAGTCTTTGTGGTGGACAAACGTTTGATCAAAATTTGTCGCACCACAAAAGACACCGTAAATAAATCCCTATTTTCTCTGGGTATCAAACCCCAGGAGGTGATCAAAGGAAACGGTTTTTCTTGTGGGACGTACTGCTACACACGTCTGCCGACTGTGAAGCCGCATCCAGTCGGGATCTCATAACTAAAGACTTTATTCTGCGTACAGAATATGAAGGCAAGCAGAGGAGGACCAAGTATCAGTATTTGAGGTTCCTCCTTAAATCGTCGGGGAGCACTTGTCCGCTTATCTGCGTGTATTTGTCAGATATTCAGTGCTTCTGTAGATTTAATCGGGTGATGGAGTTTCGAAATCATGATAGACCCGAATGTAACGGGCCAGAAGATGCCACTTATAGTCACCGGGCGTATACCGACATGCTGGAAGTGTGGACAGAATTGTCACCTGCCCTCTTCCTCTGAAGGCCTCTGAGATTCTGGCCTCTGTTGACTCAAATCCCCCTACGACCTAGTCTGTTACATCCGTCTCGCCTGTAATGGGCATACCAGCGATCGGGACCGGTGTGGTTAAACCACTGGTTGTCTCTATCTCTCAGTTCTCATTCCCCGAAAAGCCTTTGCCCGCCGTTAGTGCGGTTGCGAAGAAGGAAGAGGGGGAATGGTAGGTTGTTGGTAAGGTCAAAGGGAAGCCCCGGCAGCGGGATCTCGTTGAACTGAAGTCCCCACGGCTAAAGACACACATAGCCCCACTCCTTCTACTAGTGCTGATGGCGACTCTTCGACCACCTACTCGGACAAATTGCATCAACAGCGGCTAAGATACGAGCCTCTTTCGAGAAAAAGGAGAAATTAGAAAAGT
Organism: Acanthosepion pharaonis; assembly: GCA_903632075.3. Lineage (NCBI taxonomy): Eukaryota > Metazoa > Mollusca > Cephalopoda > Sepiida > Sepiidae > Acanthosepion > Acanthosepion pharaonis. The sequence continues at coordinate 900,050 of CAHIKZ030005486.1, read as the reverse complement.
TAAAGGAATCCTTAAAACATCATCCTGCAAGAATTATAAGAATTATAATCTGCATCAGCTCTGCCGTCTCCAACCTCTAAACAGCCCTCTATGGCTCCACTCCTAGTTTTCCAAACAATAACACTGATCCCTTCCAAATTGACTCCACTGAAAAAATTTCTCCTTCTAATTCCCTCTTAACCCCCCCCCCGTCCATCCCAATCCACCCCCTATTAAAACACCCAGCAATTCACCGCTGAAAACTGAAACACAAAAGCTACAACGCAGCCCTTCGTCGGACTCTGCAGAACCCAACAATGAAAAAAAAAAGCCAAACATAAATTACTTTTCAATAGGGGGAAGATGTGTGTCTGGTGGAAAAACACCAATCCGACAAAAGCATTTTCCCTAACCAGGAAATCAAAAGACCTAGAAATACTTTTAAACAAAAAAAAAAAAAAAAAAAAGTAAATAAATAAAATAAATAAATAATTTGGACATTGAAGATCTAAAAAATTTTCCCAAGAATATTAATTGTTGTAACAGCGGGGCATGGCTCAGAAAACATCTGGGCCATGTTATATGAAGCTAGCAGCTCTTTCGTTCTTTATCCTTCGTTAGCATACTTTGATAAAAAAAACTAAATCAACTCTGTTCAGGGAGGTTCCCGCTTTTCGTTCACCCCACTTTGTATAGAGCTCTTAAGCTAAATTTCACCATGGACATTGGCGGCCTGTCTCTTGATGGCACCATCAAAAATGAGATGGGTACTGGTTCCATAGGAGAGGCGTCGGTGTCCTAACCCCGGCCATGTTCAATGCAGGAGAGCAACCCTAATCGGTTTTCATTATAGCTCTCTGGTTAGCAGGTTTCTGGTTTCCTGAGGCCTGAGGTCAGAGTCTCGCATGGCGAGGTTCTCTTGTGACCTCCAGCGCCACTGGGTGAGAATGTTTGTTGTGTGCAGGAGACCTGGTTTTCTACTCATGACCATGAGAACATTCTGTCTAGGGAGTTCTCCCTGTATTCAGCATGTTTTGATGGTCGCTTGAGAGGTATCTCTTGGCTAGTGAGTTAGTCTTTGAAGGCGGCGTGTACTCTTGTCTTCGCAGATCCGGCGGGAAGACCTTGAGTGCTGGATGTTACCATAAAGGATAAGGTTCTTCAACTCATTGGGGTTTATGCGCCCAGTAAGAATTTTGAACGGCCTGCTTTGTTTCGGCAGATCGAGCCGTTTTTGACGACATCTCGTCGGGTAGTTTTAGCGGGGGCTTGCAATGCCGTCCTTGACTCCGACATAGATCGTAGTAGGCCAAATTCGGGTACTGACAACCGAGATGTGAAACCATTTCGGGACTTTATCGACAAGCTTGATTTTGTTGATAAGTACCGGATTGAGCACACTCGGGACGTAGTTTGGACTAGGGCAAATAGTGGCGGCTCGGCTACCTCGACCGAGTCTTAGTTAGGAGAGTCGATATAGGGCTCTTAGGGTATCCAAGTTTTCATTATACAATTTATTCGGAGCATAGGCTCGTTCGGGTCCATGTAAACTTAGATAAGCCTAAGGTTAAGATGGATGGCTACTGGAAATTAAACTGCTCATTATTTGGTGGGCAGGATTTCCGGGACCAGCTGCTACTAATGATACAGAGGGAATTGACGATGGCTGTGGTTCGGAATGCCTGGTGGGACCAATTTTCATAGAGACAATTATGGTGGATGTAGTAAGAAAGGTAAGTAAGAAAGCATTATTTTGGTGTTAGGAATAATGTTTCTATGATCAGTGTTTGTGGCTAGCTAAGTTTAAAGTTAAGATAGATGAAAACCGTCCTTTTCCCCACCCCCTTTTTGGACTTGTGTCAGATTTTGTATTTTGTTGCACATAAATATTGCAGTTAGAGATTCGTCTCCAGCTGTGCTGGTCAAACTTTCTGCTCCGGGTAGAGAGGATCCCCAGACGAGGCTATGTTGAAGGGCAGAGTCTCGTCTCGGGAAACACATACCCGACCTCGTTTTATACGGGATCTACGCGGAATTTTTGGTCGAGTCTACAGGCTCGGATACCCCACATTAAATTCGGTCTTGTGCCACATCTGACCGCGTGGGGCGGTTGGTAGGTATCCTGCATTTGGAGATTCATTGTGGAATTCGCTTGACTGACTTCTTGCAGTTGACTACTACTTCTACTCACCGATGGCAAATCATATATGTGTTGTTTTTGTCCTAAGTATTATTGTTCATTGTGATTATTCTATTCAGTAACCTTCCCTAGGTTACAACATTTTGACGTCATGGATTAGCCAAAATTACAACATTTTAGCGCCACGGATTAGTCAAAATACAATATTTTGAGAAGGTTTGGACAAAATATTTTAGCGACGAGGATTTAACCAAATCAGAAAACATCACTAGTGCAACATTTTGGTGTCAAGAATTTGGCCGCAAATCAAGAAAACGTTCTCTACCACAACTTTGAAAAAAGATATAGCCAAAATCGCACGTTAAAATTTACCAAGGCTTCATTGGGAAAAATGAATATGGAAGACGTTAAAACAATACTACTTGAAATGGTCAAATGGCAAAACAGCAAAAACAGTACGAACAAAAATTCGCAAAACCGTGGAAATGTTGGTAGAACAACAGAAAATGTTCACGAATAATAAGAATAGACACACTGAAGACGCTATCGTAAATGCGATTGCGGAATTTCGCTATCTACCAGAAAAGAGTTAACTTTTTCGTCGTATTTCCGTAGCTACAAAGATTTGTATACGACTGATTATGAAAACTTGTCCGATAATAAAAAGGTCAAACTTTTGTTAAAGAAACTAGGCGCTGTCGAACACACTAAGTTCATAAACTATATATTACCAAAGAAAGCAAGTGACCTAACAATTAAGCAAACGGTTACTTTACTTTCGGAGGTTTTCAGCCGGAAACCGTCTTAGTTCCATCAAAGATGGAAATGTATGAATTTAGTGAAAAATGAAGATGACGTCTTCACAAGGTTTCGCGAGCATTGTGAACAAAAACTGTGTAAAGTTCAAATTGGCGGAATTAAGCCCTGACAATTTTAAAATACTTGATATTTGCGCAAGGGTTAGTGTCAATAAAAGACGCTAAAATCCAAAGAAGGATTTTTAAAAAATTGGAAAACGAATCAAATTTAACGCTACAAAACCTAGCAGAAGATTATCAGAAATTTATAAATATTCTTCAAGATGTCAAAGATATTGAGATAAGCGGCGTGTCTCACATTAAAAAAGTGCATCAAAAACTTAAAGTGAAGAAGTAAAGAATATCACTCCTAAACCTTGGTGTAAGAATTGTCCCGATTAAAAGAAACAATATTTTCGGTGTAGAAAAAATGGACATGAAATACCACCTGTAAGGCAAAGTTTTTTAAAAAAACAAAAAACAAAAAAAAAAAACAACAAAAAACAAAAAAAAACAAAAAAAACAAACAAACCAGTGAGTAATTACATTAAAATGATTAATGTGGATAAATCTAAAAGAAAATTTGTGCGGGTAAAAATCCTGAACAAAAACATCAGACAGCAACTCGACAGTGGTTCTGATTTGAGTATAATAATTGTTTATACATGGAGAAAATTGTGTAAATCAACGTTAATATTTACCAAAAAAATCGCTAAGAGTGTTAATGGGCAGAAAATAAAATTCGAAGGCGAATTTATGAAGAATGTAGCGTTGAACGATAAAACCTTGAAGTTAAAACTTTTTGTCATGAAAAACACGAATAACCTGTTTGGAACAGTACAATTTATGGAGCAGTCCGATCAATTCGTTCAGCCAAAACGTGAAAGGTTTTATTAACGAAGCAGAAAGTTTAAAAGAAGAATTAAAAGCTAAATTCCCAGACATATTTTCTGGTGAGTTAGGCAGGTGCAAGAATATAAAAGGTATAATCGTACAACCAGTTTTCAAAAAGAAAAGAAATGTACCATTTGCTTCGCTAAAACAAATTGATGACGAGCTTGATAAACTCGAAAAAATGGGTGTTTTATCGAAGGTGGGCGATAGCGATTGGGCTTCGCCAACCGTTTATATAAAGAAAAAATCGAAAGAGGTAAGTGTCTGTGCTGACTTTTCCACGGGCTTAAACTATGCCCTGAAAAGTTACCCACTTTTGGGGCCGGAAGAGGTTTTTGCGCAGTTTAATGGGGTCGGATATTTTTCAAAATTTAGATTCCAATAGACGACGAATGTTCAAGATTACTGACATCGTGGGATGTACAAATTTAATCATTTGCCTTTCGGCGTAAAGGTCGCTCAGGCGATTTTTCAGAAAGTAACGGGCATAAGGCTGAGTGGACTGGACTTTGCAGTTGCGTATCTTGATGATATTTTGCTGAAAAGTGAAAACCCTGAAGAACACAAGAAAAATATTTTCGAAGCTTTCAGAATTCAGAACTATGGATTCAAACTGAGGGACGAAAAGTATGATTTCTTCATGGATAAAATTAAATATTTAGGTCAGATAATTGACAAGAAGGGCAGGAGACCAGACCAGCACGTGCCAGTGCTATAAAGGACATGTCTGCTCCTGTAAATGTCAGTACCTTACAAAGTTTCCTGGGATTAGCAAATTACTATAATGTATTTGTAGCAAATATGCATTGCTTGCGAGCTCTGTTGAATGAGCTTTTGAAGAAAGACGCTTGGACGACGGAATGCCAGGAAGCATTTGAGAAAATTAAAAAAATACTAGCGTCAGATTTGTTCTTGACGCACTACGATCCCCCCCCCAAAAAAAAATAATCGCAGAAACTGACGCTAATGCGTACGGTATTGGAGTCTGCATTATGTATAAGCTCGAAGATGGCTCGATTAAACCAATTGCACACGCATCTAGGACGCTTCTTTCAGCTGAGAAAAATTACTCCGTGATTGAAAAGGAAAGTTTAGTGATTGTCTTTTCTCTGAAAAAATTTCATAGATTCATTCACGGGAGAAGGTTTATTCTACAAACAGATCACAAACCGTTGATAGCTATTTATGGCTCCAAAAAAGGATTACTGACTCATACGGCTAATAGGTTACAACGATGGGGAACCATTTTATTGAATTAGGACTTTAAATTACAATTCTTACGATCGTGTAAATTAAGTCATGCGGACGTGTTGTCCAGATTTATTCCAAGGAATAGTGAACTTTTAGAAGACACGGTCATTGCTTCTTTACAATAACTAGAGGAAGTAGAGATAAAAAACGTAATATGCAATACTGCGCGGGAACTACCTGTGATGTTGGAAGTGTTAGATGACAAATTTATTACTGAAATGAAGAAAAAAACTTAAAGACAGGACTAAAGCAGATTTGGGAGTATACTTTGGTACTACAAAAGAGAATCCTGAAAGAATTTCATGCAGGACATCCTGGTATATCCAGATTGAAAAGATTGAGGAGAATTTACGTATACTGGCGTAGCATGAATAGAGACATTGAATGTCTGGTGAAGTCATGGTCATGCAAACCTGTGCTTTGCCGGCTAAAGCACCACCAATTAAGTTCAAAACATGACCAGAAACTGACCGCCTATGGTCACGTCAGCATGTTAAATTTACTCGTCCACTTAATGGGACGTATTATCTAATTGTCGTAGACAGTTTTTCAAAGTGGCCAGTGATATTCAGATTTAACAAACCAACCATGCTAGTAATTCAGTTTCTATACGAACTGTTCGTGAGGTTCGGAGTACCAGATTCGATTGCGTCGGATAACTCAATTTACATCGAAGGAATTTAAGGAATTTTGCAAAATGTTTGTGGTACAGCACATAACAATTTCCCCTTACCATCCTAGAAGTAACGGCCAGGCAGAACATTTTGTGGATACCTTCAAAAGGGCTCTAAAAAGCCAACGGTGGATCTACAGATTTTGCTTTACAGCAATTTTTACAGGTGTATAGGCTTACACCGAATAGAAACGGGATTTCAGCAATGACTCCGGCAGAGATTATGTTTGCGCGAAAAATACGATCAGTTTTTGACAATCCAATAAGAAAAAACATGAACCTGAAAATATTTTTTATAAAATTGGTCAAAAGTTATTTTTACGGTATGGACCAGTCAAATAAAACATACTGGGAAGTCGGAACTGTCATTCGAAGAATTAGCAGGATGGTGTATATAGTAAAAGGTCCTGAAATGGTGCACAAGAAGCATTATAATCAAATTAAAAGTAGGTAATCAATACTACTCTAGACGAGGTTGAACCTATGGAGGTTCTTTTTGATATTTTCGATGTACCCTCAGAAATCTCTGGAGATAGGAGTCCGAAAGAGACGGAGTAAAAGAAAAAGAAGGGATACGGAAAGGATCGAAGTTGTTGTAACTTCGATCCTTTCCGTACCCCCCCGCCCAAATACTGACTGAATAGTAACTCCAAAGCGTGGGTGTTGTAGCGTACCTACGGACGATAATGGGTATGTCCCCATTCACATGAATACAGTAGTAAATATTGTATGTTGGTCTGGAATTGTAGATTCATTGTGGTGTTTACTTAACTCAATTTTAGCAGTTGACTACTACTTCTACGCGCGCGGGCAAACCTTATATGTGTTCTTGCCCTTAGTATTTTCGGTAATTAACAACCTTAGTGTGATTATTCTATTCAGTAACATTCCTTAGGTTACAACAATATATATATATATATAACCTAACAATACCTCGTCAAATCGAACTTTCTTTCCTTCATCATTATCACTTATTATCATCTTCAACTTTCTCTCTCTTTCTCAATCTCACCCATCTCTCTCTCTCTCTCTCTCTCTTTCTCCTAACAACCGTTCTGTTGGTTCCCATTTATTTTAATGGAAATCACCTAATACATACACCACATACTAATAGAGTTGGATAGATCTAATTGAATGCTACATAGTCATCACCGTCGTTTATGTACTTACGAGGCGCTCTTCATTTCAGAGTCGCTTGGAACATGAGTATTCACACGCATAGTTGTGTCAACTGCTTGAATTGCAATACTCATCGCAATACTCATCGCCTGTGTTCATATCTACTGTTTGGTCTCTGTCTAACGTAATAACCCTGCTTGATGCAGTTCTGTCCTGTCTCCCCGGTGGTTCTGGCCGAAAAAGAAATCCACCCGATCTTACTCCGGTGAACTGAAGGAACCACCACTATTCGCCACGTTGTGAATTCTTGATCCGAACAGCAGAGTATCGATCTCCCCAGAACGATCCGGTGGGAAGGGGAAGAAATGGCTGGGTATTTTGCTGAAAGGAAATCACTATTCATGCAGCAAAAGTTTCTTGTCGTAGCCTCAAACACACGAAAAAGAAAAAAAAAAGCAACTCCTGTTCCTGTACAAAGAGCCCTATTTAGACCACTGTTTTTTATGTCTCTACCGACGGATTTACACGAGTACAAAATGTCGTAACGAGATTCACTCGTTTGGGTCGGAAAGTCACAGAGAGAGAGAGAGAGAGAGAGAGAGAATTTCTGCCTAAACAATTTCGGCTGATCTAAGGGAAGTACTTCCTGGATCTTCGTCTGCACCCTACGATATAGCAGTCTGCCTTCTCGCAGCCTTGTTGACGAAGTTATCTGGATTCGTACGGGTTCTATTTGCATCTCTTGGCTCGAATCGGTCTTCTTGACACAGGGCAACCAACAGACCAGACCAGCAAATTCCAACAAGCCGCCTCTTCCGCGTTCTGATCTCCAAACTTCGAACTCATCTGACTAACTCAAGCGTGCGGGCAGCTTATATAGAGAGAGGCGGAGCTAAACCATCTAAAGATAATATTTTAATATGCAAATCGCCTGGATCACCATGTGTTTCCGCCTAATCTCTGGATCTCCGCGGGCAACCAGTTTTCAAGAGGTACTAAAATCGGATTCGGACCTCTTGCTGGATATACTTAAAATTTGCCAAAACCACTTATCCCGTCTGGTTGAATTCCGCTATTCAGACCACCCAAAAATCCAATTTGCCATTTATCACAAACTTTACTTTAACGAATCCGTCTCTTAATCACTTTGGAATTATTACATGTAATTAACTAATAACTCAACCCCAGAAACAATTATTAAGGAAAAAAACAAGAGAAAAAAAAAACTTATTTCTGAAATTACTCCGGAATCCCTTCTACCCAAGTAATTAGCACCTTCATCTTAATTCTTTAGCACTGTTGATTACTAAATCCACCTCGCGGTGAGGGATCTCTCTCTCTCTCTCTCTCTCTCTCTCTCTCTCTCTCTCTGTAAACGCTTAGACGAGTGCAATGAATGCAATTGTTTCCGTATAGAAGATATCAATGACTCACATCTTTTTGTTATCACTTTCATATCAGTTGTATTTTGCAAACTCTTGCCAAGCAGTTCTCTGTCGTCTTTTATGTGACATGACTCTTCAGCTCGTAAGCCATCATGGCTCCCATCTCCTTGTAGGTCTTAATATGTTTTGTCTTTTTGCTATTTCTCTCAGACTGTTCTACCATCCATTTGATAAAGCCCGCTAAGTATGCCACACGTTTCTTTCCCTTGTACCCCTTTCCCTCTATCTGTCCTATGAGTAAGGCTTGGAAAATCTGATACTCACAGTAACGAGTCAAAAAGTATTATGGAGAATTAGCTGAAAGGTTCATCCTCCACTGCCATAGCAACAACATCTGCCTTTTAAGCATGAGACAAATTGTTGCCATCTATTGTTGATTATTAACTGTCTATTTCTCTAAGATGAGGTATTATGATTGCTCACATTATTTACACAGTTATCCTCATCTTCATATATTCACAACGTTTCAGCCGTTTTACACTCCGGCCTTATTCAGATGATTGTAATTTCGAACCGAATCCTTTATTTCGTCCACCGGGATAGATAGTTCTAGATCCACCATCGCGTTAGCGCCCCCTCCCCCAAAATGAATCTATTCGAATGATTATTTTCTTCAAATAAATCTCTCACTATTGAAAGAGTATTTCTGCTTCTGTACAATCACATAAAGCTGATTATGTATAGAGGGATTATTAAAATCTCAAGAATGAAGCAATATTTTTACAGATTTTGTAAACAGCTGGATTAGTGATCGAAATAAATGTTGAAGTCATTACAATTATTTTAACATCAGTGATTGATTCTTGTGTCTTTCTCTTTTCAACGCACGGGTTTTCTCCACGATAACATTGTCTTATTGGTTTCTAAAAGTTTTAAATATACGTCTCTACCAACGAGTATACCTGTATATGTAAGTGAAAAGATGTGCAAGTAGGTTCATTCATGCATACATGCGTGTACGTATACCAAAAAAAACTGCTTTCATTATGTGCTTCCTTATAAACCGTTCGCCACCTCTGCATTGGCGCACCTTCGTTGTTCGAGTTGATTGGCCAAAATCGACATTTACCTTTCACGCTGAATTTCCGTAATTGTCCGTTTTAAAATAAAAGCGATATCATTGTTCTTCATTTTGCTTTTTGATTCTGTTTTTATGGGAAAGAGTTACAGAATAATAAAAACTAGAGAAAAGTAATGAAGAGGAAGAAAAAAGAAAACAAAAAAGAAAGTGAAAGAAAGAAATAGAAAAGTAAATAATTAAAGAGAAAAAAGCAAACAAAAAGCAAACAAAAAGAAAGAACAAAATAAAAATGGAAAAATAAAAGATGAAAAGAAAAAAGTAATGATACAAGGATAGAATGAAGAATTAAAAAAGAAAAAGACGAAAACATTGTCAGGCGTCGAAGCGTGAAAAAAAGACTATAAAAAGAAAAAAAAACAATAATCTATTCTGAAAGTCCTTGCTAATTCCGTTCTGTTCACGGTCAATGTGCCTTTGTATTGAAAGTGTGCACGCAAAAGTGTGAAGAGGATAGGACGGTGTGACTGGTGTACTGTTATGGTGTGTGCTTCCCTTGACTCGTATTAAGTTCTCATTTTTATTCAAAACCTCCTTAGTCTTTCGTTTCTAATGTCTAATCGACTTTGACGATTGAACAATGACATTGTTTCTTTTGATTCGTCTCAGAGTAAGTGATAGAAAGTTTGAACGAGAGAAATGTTCTCTTAGAAGAGAAACTGTCAGAAACAAAAGACCGGTCGATGCTACTTCTGACGGGGCATCGAATGTCCACTGCTTGTCTATTGATGAGCAAAGATTGGTTAGACTCGTTTACTCAAAATACACTGCGTATATTTTAAAAGTTACTATTAAAAAATGTCTTCCCTGTTTCGCCAGATATTTTACACATTTAATTAAATCCCCCCACAAAGGGTTGATTGATTTTTAACGATTCATCAACCTTTTCGTGGGTTATTTAAAGGCAAAGTATATTTTGTATTGTAATAACAGTTCTTTTTTTACGAGTGTATATTTTATAGAGCACTGATTTTTCAAATACAAGTCTTACTATTTAATTCCTGGCTGGATTCATACCTTTCCCAATAGTATTTTTTTGTGTAAGGGAACGTGACGGCTAAGGAATAAAGGACCTTGTTTTCTGTGAATTTTTTCTTTCTACGTACAAGCCATTTGTCGCCTTAAATTTTCCAATCTTTTAAGCAAAACTGCATTATCTCTCTCCCTTTTTTCTTTCCCTCCATCTCTCTCTCTCTCTCTCTCTCTATATATATATATATATATATATATATATATATATATATATATATATATATATATATATGATGGACTCTCCGTCGTTTTCGACGTATGAATATCTTTCAGTTCAGTATTTATGTTCTTTTTCATATGAGACAACAATCGTGCACGGGATCTGCAAACAAACGAAGGGCATACTGAAGGGTTGGCTGTCATATGGGCTGATGTATTAGCCGAGATTTATTTAACTTTTTTTGCCATCTTGACATCATTTGTAATAAGAATCACTGAAGAAACCTTTGAGTTATTCAGTTAAATGATACCAACATTATTACTCTGGCTTCCATCTTCAAAGTCCATTCAAGAACCATCAAGAGAACCGTGAAAAAATTTAAAAAAGAGGGAACAGTAGAGAAGAAAACTGTATCAGTGGGTCACAACAGAAAGAGAGAGCATCATTTTCAACTTAGAGCTAAAGAGATCAATTAGAAAAGATTCAACTCAATGCATAAGACGTTAGGTACGTGAAAGAGGAGTTTCAGTTATGACAGTCCAAAGAGCAGTGAAAAAAGACTGAAACCGTTCGTGAGACCTGTGAGGCACATTTTTACTCGGGTTTATCATTTAATTTTACTTAAGAGCACTAAGAATGTGCAGCACGAAGATGATAAATACATTGAAAACATTTTCAAACTTCCCCAGTACCTTAATTACTTTATATTCAATGCGAAAAAAAGGCCCCCCAAAATGGCCCCTCCTGAGAAACTCAATGAGTCAAAAATATATATTAGCCTGCCTATTAATTCTATCACATCGACAGTCGAAAAGAATCTAAACTTTGAAATAAAAATCATACTCTGACCATAGGAAAAAATAATTCTTTACAACTAGAGACTGCCTTAATCGCAAGATCATCTACAGTAAATTTGAGCTTACAACATTTCACCATTCCTGGCAGACCTTCTAATATCGAAGTGAGGAATACCTACTAAGAAAAGTGATGGAAAAAAAAGACTCTAAATGAATTCAATTGATAAAAAATTCTAAAATTCCCAGTACCTCCCAGTGCACATGTTTAATCCTACCAACATAACAAATTTATTCCAAAGAAGTCCTGAAGAACAAACGTGCAACAAATAAACTTTTACACTTTGTCATACAATTTCCTCATTATTTTTTATAATATATAAAAATATATATCGTTAACTCTCATATATATATATATATATATATATGGACATAATATCTTGACCGTGTTTTGAAAAATGAAAACACATATATACAACAAACTATTTCTTATTTAACAGTTAAAATATTTAATCCTTGAAAATGGCTAAATGTATATCCGAAAGTGCTCAGATAAAAAGAACATTCGGACAATTTTAGATAATTTATCATCTGAAAAAAAAAAAATATATTAGATCGCATGTGAAATTGTATAAAAAACTAAATAAAAGCACCTTGTCTGTCGTATTCAATGAAATGTGCATATATATATATATATATATATATATATATATATATATATATATATATATATATATATATATATATGTGTCTGTGTGTGTGTGTGTGTTTTAGGCAGGATTTATTTTTTGTATTTATTATATTTATTCTATTTTTAAAATAATCGGAAAGAAATAGTATTAAAATGGTATTAAAAGTAAACGGACCTGAATCTAGAAAAAAATTTATTATTAAATACAAACATTTTTTTTTAAATTATTTAAGATAGACAGGATTTATATTTTATATTGAGCATAAACGGGGATTATTGTTTTTTTATTTTTTTAAAAATTGTATAAATATAAACGGGCCTAAAACTAGAAAGAAAAATATTTTGTATTTAAAGTAAGCGGGATTTCTGTTTTATAAATAAACGGATTTTAAAAAATTGTATTAAAAGGATTTAAAACTATGAAAATATCTATGATCGACTTAAGATAAAACGGAAGAAAATAAAAAAGGAAATGGTTATAATCTAACAGGTATTTATTCTATGCCTACATGTGACCATCAATTCATTTCTCTTGTTTAATAAGTTAGGGTTATTGAAGTGTTTTAAAAGAGTTAATTTTTCTACAAGGTATAAATGACATCTATCGTCTATATTTTCCATTGTAAGATTTGGTTTTAGCTACAATATCCCATGTGATAATAGGTGTATTACCACCATTATTTGATTGCAAGAAATGTTTCAGTGCTATTCATGCATCTTACATTACTTAAAGTCATTCGATGGTGATAGAAACGAAATTTCCAAGGGTTTTTAGTGGAACAAATATAGAATTTGATACCTTTATCGGAATGTATTCTACCTCGTTATAAAATATTATCAGTCATGCATTTGCCGTTCAAGGGACAGATCGTATTTTTTTCGGCCATTTATTTTTTGTAAATTGAATGACGTTGCTGTTTCTGTTGGAGGTATATTTATTTAGTATAATATTATTATCATAAGATATCGATTTTTCGATGTTTCTAACGCAGCTACAGCTGGTATTTACATTAATTTTGTTAAAAATCTTCTTTAATATTGCAGAGTGATTGAAATGTTTGTGAATTAAATTTATGAAAATTCTTCCAATATTCTTTTGGATATTATGATTATAAGATGAGTAAAGTATAACACATTACGGTGTCTATTTATTTTTACCTTTTTTCTAAATATTCTATATTTACTTTATGGTTGCTTATTTCTAATGCGTTTATATATTTAATTTTATTATTATAAAATATTTCTTTATTGCAGACGTTAGTAGATATTGCAGACGTTAGTAGATAATCTAGATAGGACGGATTTATGCAAATTGTTTAAAATAGTAGGTGGATGATTGGATTCATTAACGTATCTATGGTTATGTAGTTCTTTAGTATAGCAATAACCAGTATACAAATTCAAGGTCATATCGAGAAAGTTGATCACTTTAGCACTGGTTGTTGTGGCAATTTTTAGTTCGTCATCTTTGAAAAATTTAATCAGTTCCTTTCTCAATCGGTCTATGTTTCTTGGAATCGTTTTATGGAGGAGAATTACACCATCATCTCTGTAAAGTCCGATGTCCTTAATGTCGAAAAGAAATCTTAATCGCCACAATAATAAAATTCCAACAAGCTCGCATGCCTCAGCAGAATCAAATTCATCTATAGCAATCTTAAATTCTGTGATACCATAATGTTATACCATAATGTTTGTCTACAGACAAATATTATGGTATAACATAGGTTTTTTTCGCCTGCTTTATGATTTTGATCTCGTTATCGCTAATATGAATTAATGACATAATTTCGGTGATGATCGGGTAAAAATCACAAATAATAAATTGGATGAACGTGAATTCGTTCTTTCTTTTGTATTAGTAAACCATTCTGTGGCGTCTGCTGTATTATACCACTGGTTAATTCCTAGAGCTTCTTTCGTATATCTGCATGCACTTTCAAGGATACTTTTACTAATTATATCGATATTACTTTTAGTAAGTATTGTGCATTGTGTTGGAAATTAATTATGTGGTCATTAATTGTGATGTTTATGGAATTTATATGTAGAATATCTTAAAACTATATTTTATCATACACACACACACGCACATACACACACACATACACATATATATGTATATACAGGGGATATCAAAAATACTTTTACAAACTTTGTTGGCAGGTTCCTCACACCAAGAACAAAAACTTTCTTTAAACTAAATAACTCAAAAACGAAGGATTTGCGAACATATCTTTATATGGTGTGAGGAACCTGTGCTCAAAATTTTGTAAAAGTATTTTTCATACACCCCGTATATATATTAATATTAAAATTTATTTTGTCATTTTTTTTAAGCGTTTCACCCCAAGCAAAGTGGGAAGCCACTAGCCCGCAAGGGGTTACAGAGAGTTGGAGCGAGAGCAAATAGAAGTGATAGAGGAAAGGATAAAGAGAAGGATAGGGGATAGAACAAGGCATCTGGAGACGTCGATTGACATTACATTTGAATAATTAGAGATTATAGCTATCAGAGAAACAGGAATAGGGAAGGGAGTTCGACAGGCCAGAAGTGCGAAGACATGAAGCTATTGGAGTAGAAGAGACGGCTATTTAACAGTTTTGACAGTGAAAGGGTGAGAGCGAGATGCCAACCTAGTTACACGTTTAAATTCATGAAGTCTGGGAACCAGCGAAAGCAGCTCATCGGAGCAGTTACCGTGAAAGTATTTGTAAAAAAAGACAGAGGGAGGCGACAGCACGTCTATGAGAGAGCTACTGTAAAAGAGATGCCAGATCAGGGCCAATTACATTGCATATGTGTCTCTGGTTTTTATCAAGGACTTTGAGACAAACAGAAGGGGCCCCAGGCCATATATGGCAGCAATACTCCATGCAAGGGCGAATGGTTGATTTGTAGACTTGAAGGCGAAAAAAATTTCCTGGCGTGGCACAGGGAGCCAACTTTCCTTTCAGTGGACGAAGCTAAGGGGAGGAGCGCGATTTGACTTTATATTTCCTTGAAAGCCTCGACTCCAGCTTTAACCCAGGTGGAGACCTCAGAAGCACATTCTTGAGCGGGAAGTGACAACATCCCAGGGGACATCGCGAAGGAAATCCCGGAACGAGTCCCAGTTGAACCAGAAGGTTCTTTGCAGGGGGTGGAGTTGAAGGAGATATTGACAAACACTACAGCATGATCGGAGTTGCCAACAGGGCAGATCTGCGTGGCGCTACAGGACTCGTATGGAGGTAAAACATAGATCGAGAAGAGAAGCCTTGCCGTCCAGGTTGTAGAGAAAATGTGTGGGAAAGTCAACTATTTGCGTGAGGGATTGAGAAATTGAAAAATTAAGGGTTTGTATGCCTGCAAGGTCACTTGGTATGATGGGCGTTAACATCACCAAACACGAACAAACGGGGAGAGAGAGAGAGAGAGAGAGAGAGAGAGAGAGAGAGAGAGAGAGAGAGAGAGACTTGTCAATGCTGTCAGAAATGCATTCGATTACACCACAGTCTTGGGAGGATGGAGAGCGATAAAGGAAGAAAGGTAGCTTACAGCATTGAGAAGAGATAGCTGGAGACATGTACGAATGGTCTGAAGATTCAAGAGACAACTCTCTAGCCAACGGGTGATGCCCCTTGACGTAAATTCGAGGGCTATGCATGTGCATTTGAGAGCCTTTTCTAAGGAGAGGGAGGTAGTCGGGGATCGAGAGGTCAGAGGAGGGGATAGACGAGTCAAGGTTGGTCTCACAGACAGCCAGTATATCCAGGCAGTTCACAATGAGGAAAGATTCCACACTGCCGAAATTGGTTCTAATGCCACGGATGTTAGAAAATGAAATGTTAAAGGGTTTAGGTGATTTTTTACGGGCTGGTTTAGGTTTTCTTCTTGGAAGTGTAATTACGGTAGTAAAAATAAGAAGGCCTGAAGTAGAAGAAGCAGACAGTTATTGACCGTGACTTGGGCAGAGAGAATTTGGCGTAGCCTGCAACATAATATGGCCTCAGGGTTGCCCACCGGGGGTGGATGCAGGGACACCTTTCGATGCGCGACATGGCGCTACAGACACCCCGGTATTATACAACTGTTGATCAGCGTGGCCGCTCGAGACGCTACGCAAGAGTTAGGGCTCCTAACTACCAGTCGGAAACAACAACCAGAAAACAGTCAACCGTGTACCCTCAGAATGAAGAAATATTGCCACAGACATCACGGGAGAAACACGGTAGCACTAGTACAGAGGCCAGAGAGAAAGAGAGGCAGAGTTCCGGGAACCCCTTCCTAAACAAGAAATAAGGTGTGAACCTCTACTCTTGTCCAAGAGAAGGGGAGGAGTATTGATCGGATGGTAGGAAAGCCTACCTACTCCTATTACCCCCCCACACACACACACGCGCAAAAGGGTCGTAGCTGACAAGAAGACCAAGCTGACAGCTGAAGAGATGCTTAGCAAGGGATGGGAATGGGATTTTATTTTTATTTTTCCCTTCCATTACATTAAGTTTTAACTTAGTATAAATCCCATTATTCTATTCTAAAAACAAATTTGGCTATCCAGCATTGTGGATATGGCATATAATTCTATATCTGGACATGGAAATGATAGTCATGTCAAATATTGTTGGTGCTTTTACGATGATCTTGAAGGGCTGTGTAAAACGTTTGGATGAACTGGAAATTAGAGAGAAATAGAAGTCACCGTACAACCCTGAGCGATGAGATTGATGTTGAGCATAGTTGACACTCACTCCCAGGTGAGGATTAACAGAAACCTATGATATTGATATGCATAACAATAATAGCATTAACAATACTTATCACTGTTCGCTTAAAGGCCGCATCCTGTTCATATTATTTATCTTATAATTTTTTGTAAATAAATAAGGAAAGACTTCTTTCTTTCTTTTTATGTGACTTGTCCTTTCAGGACGTAGGCGATCATGGCTCTCCACCTCTCTCTATCCCTTGCAGCTCTCAACAAGTTCCTTCGCTATGCTTCCTCCCCACAGACCACGTTCAGTCATCCACTTGCTTAAGCCCGCCAAGTATGTCACGTGTTGTTTTCCCTTGTCTCTCTTTCCCTCTATTCGACTCGTGAGTATCAGATTCTTCAGGCCCACTTTCCTCATTATATGTCCCAGAAACTTCAGCTGCCCCTTTCTGATGTTAAGTATAAACTTTCTCCTTGTTTGCAACCTCTCTCAAACCTCATCATTGCTCACACACTCGGTCCATGATATTCTTAGCATCCTCCTGTAGAACCATACCTCTGTTGCCATGAGTCTCTTCTTCATCTTTGAGGAGATCGTCCAACATTTGTTACCGTAAAGAAGGCCAGATGTCACGTAACAGTTCAGTATTCTTTTCTTTGTTACCAAAGAAATCCATCTGTCTCGCAATACTCTGCCCAGCATTTGGAATCTGTCCTTGAGTACGTCTACGGATCTCAGCGTCACACTTACCATCTTCTGTCAAGATGCTTCCCAGATATTTAAACTCCCGCGTTTGCTTGATTCTAGTGTTTCCGACCTGCAAATCGCATTTCGGGCTCATCTTCTTACTGATGACCATGCACTTCGTCTTCTTGTAGTTTATGCTTTGTTCTTTCTTCTCACTCTCTGTCGCTATCTTCTGTAGGAGATTTTGCAATTTCTTTTCCGTGTCTGCTATCAGTACTGTGTCATCTGCGTATCTTTATGTTATTAAGATTGTGGCCGCCAATACTAAATCCCGGTACTACACTGCAATTAGCCAACCGCCAACTAAAATCTAAGTTTAGTTTTTCTTCTACTCTGCCGTATCTCCTTAATCAGTAGAAATCTTGGGTCAAATGATTTTGCAACATACGTTTACCATTTTGGAAAAAAATTCTGAGATGTGTGGAAATGTTAGTGACGAAAAAGAAATGTAAAATATGAATTTCGCATAAAAATGTTAATTTTATTTTTTGAAAAATGATTTCCTTATAAAAAATATATAGTAAACTATTTAAAAATAAAATTATCATTATTTCACCAAAATTATTGTTTTATGCAACTATTAATAACCTTTCTTCACCTTTCAGTATTGATATGATTTTCTTTTCAGCTTTTTTAACATATAAAAATCGGATTATTTTTATTGGGGTGATCACGAACGCAAATTCCACATTGTTATTAAGCTGCAAATTTAACATTATTCATAATTCTTTTGTATTTTAAAGGTATTTCCCTAGTAAAAGTCACGCTAGGATGTTTTTTTCTCTAATACAGTTACAAACACATTTATATCACAGAAATCAGATTATTGTAATATAGGTTATTATTATTATTATTATTAACCTGATTCTTTTATGGCAGTGGTGAACTACATAAATAAAACCGCTTTACTCTGATTTTTTAAGATGTAAGAGAAAAGAAATGAAAATGGTAAAAAGTGTTTATTCGGTATATTTCTCGACTTTTGTTTCCTCTTTGTTCATATTGGCATTCTAACGTTTTGAATTGATTTCTGATAATCCGGATGAACACAATTCTTCAGTCGATAACCAGAGGCAAATAATACGAAGACTGTCGTCAAATCACGCGGACATGACGATAACAAGGCTAAAGATGAAACACAAAACACAGCAATAAAAATAGTAAGATGCGAAAATTCGGTGCCCAACCTTGAAAATATTTAAGTGAAATCCAAAGTATCAGATGAATAGAATTGTATTTTTATTAACCATTTCATTATTATTTTTCTTGCTAAATTTTTTACTTCCTTCAAATTTCATATCTTTGCTGCTTCTAACTGATCGAAAATGCAATTTCTGAACTGGACATTTCTTGAAAAAAGTTACTATTTTTGACGAGTATTTAATCTTATTTCTTCTGCTTTTCATGGTTCTACGCTAAACAGTAAAATAAAATACATATTACTTAAAATTATAAGCAATGCTTCATCCAATAAATTCAAATAAAAACCAAGTACTAAAAAATGTTTCTTACCAGAAAATCTGGGGCCTTCATGTTATGGTAAGTGACAACGAATAGCTTTTTGAATATTACTAATAAAAAACGCCGAAAATACTGCCATCACAGTTTCACATTGATTGTTATTCTAATTGCTATTATTATGGAAATTAGTTGGGGTTCCCTCGACAGAAATATAATATGATATTCATCCAAGATAATGTTTAAATATTGGAGAATTTAGATTGGATGAGTATATGTATCTCAACTGCATAATGCATATTCTATTGGAAGGCAAAGAAACAAATGGACGGAATATTAAAAGTCTTTACTAACAATTATTCCAAGAAACAAGCGTTCGTTTTATTTAAAAAAAAAAAAAAGCTATTAGGCCACTTGTGTGCTTAGTGAGAAGACGTCGGGAAAGCAGAGAAGGTGATTCAAATTGACTGAAAAAGGAATAAAGAATGCTTAATCTGGTGAACCGTTCACTTTGAGTGAGCTGAAAAGCGATGGGGTAATGGTCACACAGTAAATATTTGAGTATTGAATTGGATAAGAAATCGCTAACGTAAGTGAAAGGAAAAAGCTCAATGTAAAATGTCAAACAAAACACAGCGCTTTAAAATTTCTTATCCTAACGATGTTGTGACAGTATCCTTTTGCTTGATATATTGTCTGAAAGCGGAATTGTTTTTCGCCATTCCATCTCCTCTTTCGAAAACTTATTGAAAGCATATCTCCCTAGCCCAGTACTTGGTGAGGGCCGAGGATTGGCCGATGATTCCTCCCCCCCCCACCAGGTCGACGCTTGGACACAAGGTAAAGCCGTATATTCAGTCACCATCATCATGACGATGTAGGCAGTCACCCACTTGTTGGCCCATGTGAGTATCGTTTCGCTCTAGCTGAATGCATTTACATTTTTCATTTTTTATATTTTTTTTTTTTCGTTTTTTAAATTTTTTATTTTTCCCTCTCCCTCCCTCCCTACTGAAAGGCATTTTGTCCCAATAATTCTACTTATTTGATAATTTAGTAAGAAATCCCGGTCCGAAATGTTAAAGAAAAAAAAAACTAGAAAAATGGAAAATTGAATGTCTTTGACTGGATGTGATAATAAATCCGGGTAACCGTATTTTCAATTTCTTTTTAGAATAGACAATGGGACTTATACTAAGTTAAAACTTAATGTGATAGGGTATAGCCAACTGTGAACCAGGACTCCTTACCTGTTATCTCCCCCTCCAATCCTTCCCTCTGTTTTGTGTCGTCCTTTTTTGTGTTATCTGTAATAGGAGTAGGTAGTCCCTTCTACCGCCCGGTCAACCTCCTCCCCTTCTATTGGACATGAGTAGAGGCTTACACCTTGTTTCTTGTCTAGGAAGGGGTTCCCGGTTCTGTCTTCTCTCTCCGGCCTCTGTATTAGTGCAGGTCTGTTTCTCCCGTGATGCGTGCAGTCTGTGGCAACATCTCTTCATTCTGAGGGTACACGGCTGACAGTTCACTGGTTGCTGTTTCCGACTGGTAGTTAGGAGCCCTAACTCTTGCGTAGCGTCTTGAGCGGCTGCTCTGATCAACAGTTGTATAATACCGGGGTGTTTGTAGTGCCATGTCGCGCGTGGAAAGGTGTCCCTGCAGTCACCTCCGGTGGGCAGCCCTGAGGCCACATAATGATGCGGATTTTGCCAACTCCTCTCTGCCCGCGTCACGGTCGAAACTGTCTGTTTTCTCTTACCTCGGGCCTTCTCATCTTTGCAAATAAATCCAACATGAGTTACAAAAACCGAAAGATTTACCCTAAACCAGCCTCTCAGAAACCACCTAAACCCATCAACATTTCGTTCTCCAACATTCGGGGCATTAGGACAAACTTCTACAGTCTGGAATCTTTCCTCACTGCAAACGGCCCGGATGTACTGGCTCTCTGCGAGACAAACCTTGTCTCATCTATCCCCTCTTCTGATCTCTCGATCCCCGGCTATCTTCCTCTCCTCAGAAAAGACTCTCTAACCCACATGCACGGTCTTGGTGTCTACGTCAAGGAACATCTCCCCCTGGCCAGTCATACATGTGTCTCCGTCTCTCTCTCCTCAATGCGGTAAGCTATCTCTTCTTCCTTTACCGCTCTCCATCCTCTCAAGACTGTGAGATACTTGATAGCATTTCTGACAACATAGACAAGGCTCTCTCCTCCACCCGTTTGCTCACATTTTTGTGTTTGGAGACTTTAACGCCCATCACACTCTGTGGCTTAAGAATGCTACTACTGACCATGCAGGCATTCAAACGCTTAATTTTTCAATCTCCTCACACAGATAGTTAACTTCCCCACTCGTTTTGCCCTCAACCGGGAAAGTAAAGCCTCTCTACTCGACCTGTGCTTTACCTCTATCCCCGAATCCTGCAGTGCCTCGCAACTATGCCCACTTGGTAACTCTGACCATGCAGTAGTATCGGTTAACATCTCCTTTAACTCTACCCCCCCTAAGAACCTCCTACCACTAGAACTTCGTTCTATTATCAACGAGCTGACTGGGACGCGTTCCGTGATTTCCTCCGCGATGTCCCCTGGGATGGAGTCTTTAAGCTCCCCGTCCAAGAATGTGCTTCTGAGGTCTCTTCCTGGGTTAAAGCTGGAATCGACGCTTTCATCCCATCAAGGAAGTATAGGGTTAAGTCGCGCTCCTGCCCCTGGTTCTCGGCTGCTTGCTCAGCCGCCATCGCCCATAGGAACCACTACTTCCACCTATACCGTAGCGACATGTCTGACTGCAATAGACGTCTCTTTGCTGCCGCCCGTAACGAATGTAAGCGTGTCCTAAATGATGCTAAGTCACTATTTGCGGCTCGAATGAAGGAACGTATTGCATCTCGAAAATTTGGCTCCAAAGATTATTGGCGTCTCTGCAAGAGTGTATTGAATAATTGCAAACCCTCTATACCTCCTCTATTCAACCAGTTCGAAGTCTTGACCTCCTCTACCGACAAGGCTGAATGCTTTGCTCGGAAATTTTCATCCAACTCGACGCTCGACTCTTCTGGTGTACCCATACCCGACTTCCCTCTTAGAACTGAGGCCATATTGAGTGGGTTAAACATAACCCCAACTTTGGTACTGGGCGTTATCTCCAATTTAGATCCCAACAGGGCGAGTGGTGGAGATGGGATACCAGGCATTGTCTTAAAGAAATGCGCGCCTGAACTGGCGCCCGCCCTTTCGAAACTATACAACTACTGCCTCAAGGAATCTTGTTTTCCTGACTGATGGAAGTCCTCTTCGATCGTTCCTGTCTTCAAGAACTCCGGCGACCCCTCTGACCCTTCCAACTACCGTCCTATCAGTCTCCTTCCCCTCTTCGGCAAAATCTTCGAAGCTCTAATCAATACCGGGGTGGTTAACCACCTCACATCCCATAATCTGCTCTCGGACAAGCAATATGGTTTCCGCTTTGCCAGATCTACAGCCGATGTGCTCACAGCCATCACGGAAACAGTCTACCAAACTCTCCAAAATAACGGGGAAGCCCGAGCCGTGGCACTAGATATCTCCAAAGCATTTGATAGGGTTTGGCACGCCGGCCTTCTCCGCAAGATCCAGGGTTATGGCATTACGGGTCAATTATATAACGTAATAAAATCATTCCTGTCAAACCGTGAATTGAAGGTCGTTCACAACGGATTCTCCTCCAGTTCCTATCCCACGAACGCAGGTGTTCCTCAAGGCTCCATCCTAGGCCCCACTCTATTCCTTATCTATATAAATGACCTTCCTGACGCCGTAACTTCTCAAGTCGGCATCTACGCGGATGACACCACAATTTATTCCTGCCTCAAAAACAAATCCAGTCTCGCTGACAAAACTCACCTTGCCGTGCGTCTCGAAAAGGACCTCCAATCGATTGTGAACTGCGGCATGATTTGGCTGGTCAACTTCAACGCTTCGAAGAAAAAACTGCTCTCTATTAATCACCACAGAGAGCCTTCCCTTCCTCCATTAGAATGTCTGACGCTCAACTTCTCGAGAGCAACTCTCTGCGGCTTCTCGGTCTCACGTTGACTGCTGACCTGAGATGGAATAAATACATCGAGTCAATTGCCTCGTCCACTGCGAGGAAAGTTGGCTCCCTGAGCCGCGCTAGGAAGTTTTTCTCCCCCTGAGTCGATCCTCCAGATATACAAATCCACAATTCGCCCTTGCATGGAGTATTGCTGCCATATATGGTCTGGCGCCCCTTCTGTTTGCCTCGGGTTCTTGATGATAGGCTCCAGAAGCGGATATGCAATATGGTTGGCCCTGCCCTGGCGTCTCGTCTACAGTCACTTTCTCACAGACGCACCGTCACCTCCCTCTGTCTGTTCTATAAATACTTTCATGGAAATTGCTCCGAGGAACTGCATTCGCTGGTTCCCAAACTTCATGAGTTCAAGCGCCCTACGAGGCTGGCATCCCGCTCTCACCCCTTCACTGTCGAAACTCCTAAATGTAGCCGTCTCTTCTACTCTAATAGCTTCATGTCTCGCACCTCTCGCCTGTGGAACTCTCTTCCCTTCTCCTGTTTCCCTGAGAGTTATAATCTCCAGCTATTCAAGTGTAATGTCAATCGACATCTCCAGTTGCCTTAATCTATCTACTACCCTCATCCTTTCTTCTATCACTCCTATTTGATCTTCCTATTTTCTGTAACCCCTTGCGTCCTAGTGGCTCCCCGCCTTGCTTGGGGTGAAATACTTTAAAAAAAAAAAAAAAAAAAAAAACTTATCCCTCCGCTAATATTACTTTCATACAATTTTGCAGTCATCAAGCGGGAAAGGAAGGGGCCATATATGAAAAAGTTATAATTTCAAAAGTGTGCAGGTATTTATGTCAGGTGGAGGGAAAATGTTGCGAGCAGATGTTTTTTTTTTCCATCTTAAGTCATTCTGGTTTATTCGTTATTAGTTTTTACTTAATAACAATATCACCTAACCGGGACAAATTAAAACAGAATTTTGAAAATTTTAAGACTTTATAAATTATTACAATTAAAATTTTTAAATAAATGAAAACAATTCTTATAAAAAATTCAATATTCATCGAAAAAATGTCTTTTTTGTTAAGACTATCGTGTCTTTTTTGTTAAGACTAATGTCTTTTTTGTTAAGATTATCTTATTCATACGTTATTCTAGAAAAGTTTTCCGAATTAAAGAACGTCTTAGTTTCATTGCATTTTTTTATTTTACAATTCAGAATAAATTTTCAGTAAGTGGGGGTCCTGTTTAGAAAAAGAAACAAATGATTTAAATTCTCCAAGGAGATCTGCTTTTAACTAATATAAACATTTAATTTCTCGAAATTTCATAAATTAAATAAATGTGAAAAAGGGTTAAAAGATGTAAAAAAAATATTTTACCAATGTATTCTAAAACAAAAACATTTCTGAAATAATTTCATTCACTTGTGTATAAGTCTTGAAAGTTTCATTAAAATCCGTGAGTTGATTTTATTTTTGCAAGAATTTCCAAATCAATGTTTTTCACCGCAAAAAAAACGCAAAACTTTCCTATACTAATGTTTGTCCTCACCCCGCTGACACAAAGAAAAAAAGTTTTTTTAACCAAAATTTCGAAAAGGATAAAAAAAATATAATCTTTCCGCCTAATAATAACAAAAATTTTAACGTTAGAAATTTGTTTCCGCCATTTTTTATCATGTTATGCTAATTTTTAGCGATCAATAGAGGCATACACACGTACACGTACACACACACACATACACACACACACACACACACACACACACACACATATATATATATATATATATATAGAGAGAGAGAGATAGATAGATAGATAGATAGATAGATAGATAGATAGATAGATAGATAGATATAGATTTCCGTCGAGATCGGCAGAATTTAAAATAATTTAAAGTCCTTAACAAGCAGTGACCAAAACTCGAACATCATAAACGGAATCAACATATTCACAGGGAACAAAGATGAAATACATTAGATATAACATCTTAAACAAACCAAAAAACTTATACCAAAAAAACATATACTTCTGAATTTCACAATCTATTTAACACCCAACTCAACAAACATCAGGAGTCCTTTTTGAATTTTAGACCTAACTGCCATTTACAGGACAAATATACCACATTTATCAAGAAAACTGAAATCGAAATGTTATAGTAAAATATTGGAGAGGAAGATATGCAAACTTAATAGATATAAAATATTTATACTCTTTAATAAGACATATTTAAAAGAACAATTGCTACTTAATTATATGTTTGTGTCTATGTCTACTCAAGTTACTTTCAAGAGTTTTTTTGATGAACGCGATACATTTCTCACATAAGACATGTCACGACTCCTCAACCAGAGATCCTGATGTATTCCAGATTTTTAATTGCCTCTCAATATTTGACACACCACAAACATGGCCGCAAAAAGAACAAGAACACTGCACTAAAAAAAAAAAAAAAAAAAAAAATAATGAAAGATATCAAATGTAATGAGGTAGTTAGGGTAATGATGGAGTGATTTAGGTAACAAGATCTAAGTATGTGAACTCCCACCCTCTCAGCTGATAATTTTACTTCCAGTTAAACTTGGATTTGGAATTAAAGAGGTTAGACTCACACACATATATATTTGCAATGAGATAATGAAAAGTTCTCAGCCTGAGAGACTTCCCCAAAACTTTTCAGGATCTCTTGTATGCTGAATGATTGATTAATTTCTGTTTGTCAAGATTGACAATGGGAGTAATAGCTTTTCTCTGATATTACCGAGGCAAAGAAGATAATGTAAAGTAATGAAGTAGTGGCATGTTCGTTACTTCGTCAACCAACGTGACATGCAAGTAATGAGATATATAATTTGTACAATATTAGGGAAATTTTAGACGCATTTAAGGAAAAGTGCTAATTTTGACTACTTATGCAAAAATTATGACTGACTAAAAATCGCAAATTTAGCTTATGTTTAAGGTGGAGATAGAGAAAGAATAATTAAATCTATTAATATTGACGCAGTTGGTGCAAGCATGTGACAGGGATGGTCTGTAAAGGAGTTTATTATCATAAGGCAAAGAATGCTCAGAAATCAAAAACTGATTAGCGGAACGTTTGAAGGACTTTTCAGCACAAAGTACGCGTGAAAAAAAATGCGAAATCAGTCAGTCAATTCTAGTCAATACAAGTCTGTATAAAATTCTTAAGCTAGGATAATAGGTTCCACATTAAACGAACATCAGTTAGCATTTATACAATTGTATTTTTCTTCTTGACAGATACAGAAGAATAATGTTTACAAGATATTTACTGTGATTGAAAAAAGAATTTTGTTATAGGAATCCAATACGAATTCGATCCAAGAAAGCGGCTTTCAATAATCCTAAAGAGAATCCAGTTGGGGCAGCACTCATTCTGTTTGGCTGAATTCCAAGGAAATTATTTCTTGCGATTTCCTGGAACAATGACAAAATGTTACTGTGAAAAATTAGCTTGTTTGAATGACGAAATAACACAAAAAATATCCTCTTCTCTGAAGTCCTCCATGGTATTTCCAAACGCTACGCATCCTGCAGCTTTTTTTTTATCAAGAAAAATACAATTTAGCCGAAAGGTGACGTAAGAAGCAATTTTATTACTGAATACAGTGAATGTATAAGAAGCTTTTGCATCGATAAATTTTTTTCATGAAATAGGAATATAAATAGCAACGATTTTATTTATTCTCATCAACGATTTTATTTGCAAAAGATAAACTGTGATCGAGAGGTACTTGCTTGTAAACACAATTTCCAGCCATTTAATATTAATAAAAAAAAACAAAAAAACTGCCAAGGTAATGGTGTCTTTGGTTGTTTGAAAGTACTTACCTTGGAACTTCAAACACTTATTCCAGCGGCCATTCCACTTTTCAAAGACTTTGAGGAACGTCGTCCACATTCTCCTAAATTCTTAATGTCGCGCACGAAATTTCCTCCCGTCAACGGCAATTTTAGTTTTGAGAGAAGCCAGATATTTCAGAAGTCAAATTTGTACGTGCTGACAGACATGGGTGATGTTTCGCCAAATAACCTATCACCAAACGTTATTGTGATTTTGACGGGCACACAGTACTTGTACTCACACAATGACGTCTCTGTCGATCAAATAACCCTACAGACGGGTGACTGTTTAAACATTCATAATAAAATGTCATCTGATTGGCTGCTAAATTAAAACAAGGCCATGCAACAGGGTCTCGAGATATACAAACTGTGTGGATACTTTCTGTACAGACTCCGTATGCATAAATACTATATTTCAGTTGATATAATCTCTCTAAGAATTGTGGCGTTCTGCTAGAATATTCAAAACTTCCCAATTATCAAGTCACTTCGCCGTGAGGTAATGACTTATTACTCCACTGCGAGGTGACCGTTGAATAATTAGCCATCACTCAACAGCGGCGGAGAAGAAAATTTGACTTTCATCGTGTGCTCCTCTACTGTAGCATGTGCCTAATGTTACTAAGCTTAGTACAATATTTATAGGTATGTATTGGCACGCCCACTCGTACAGAATGTGATACAAGGTCAAAGTTTAAAGTAGATTTTCGTAGCCGTAAAATTGCACAAGCCTTTAAGACATTTCCCCATTTGGTGACTCCTCAGGTGCCGGGTGGTAATGATCCCAGCTTCTCCTGAAGGGGTAATACATGGGAATAATCATTTTGAAATATCCTGGCCCAGTCAGACCTCCTGGAGACTACAACAAATTTAACAGGGGACATAATAGGATTGAAGCGGTTACCTATCGATATGCCATCGAATGCGCTACCACGGAGTTAGCTATATACTCTTTTTTTAAGTAGATTCTTTATATCTACCTTAGAATTTAATTTCTTTTAGATACATTACCGAGTCCATTTCTACTCGGTGATTTGAATAAGCCATGGAACGTTTTAAAATATATTATTTATTACTTCAACACAGTTCTTAATTTCAAATGGTGAAAGTAGGAACGCAGTTATACTGAGAAAGGACATGACTAAAGAAAAATGGCAGACAGAACGTCATTGCTTAGAGCGACAGTTTGAATTAAATATGCATATGCAGCACACACATTTCCTATATTTGCCAATTTATTTGATCAAAATCAAGTGGCGTAAATTATTCATCCAATCAAATGAAAATTGCGGTACGGAGATCTTTTTGCCGGCTTCCCTAAATTAAGGGAATATTTGGTAATTTCGCTGCTTTATTTGGTAAGACGCGGTTGTGTAGGAGTGGGTTTGGGATAAACTGAAAGCAGTTCGAGCACGTCGCGCGATTTCCCGTTTGATCTCGTTTCTACTCTCGCCCTTTCTTTATCCTCTTTCTGTTTCATTTCATTTGTTTAAATGTCTTACTTCCAATGTTCATTTTGATAGTCACTCTGATACTTTTACTCTCCCTATACTTTACTAGTGCTGTTCTCTCCTTCACTTAAGTCATTTAAGTAATATTTTCACTCATATTTATTACTACATTTTAATTATCTATTTCTTTTTTTCCATATCTATCTATCTATCTATCTATCTATCTATCTATCTATCTATCTATCTATCTATCTATCTATGTGTACAAGTCATCGTTCTTTGGTGGTTGTACAGATTGGATAGTTGCAGTGGATTTAACACATTTTCTGGTATCATCATATAATCAGTTAGTTCAAAAAACGTTTACACTGCTGAATTAACAGTTATATTTTTAGAAAAATGTTAATTCATCTCATGAACGTATGGAGAATTCATCAAACATGGGAGCTTATATTTTATATTTAGTTCAACTAAGTTTGGAAAGTCAACAGCAGAACGAATATATATATATATATATATATATATATATGTATGTGTGTGTGTGTGTGTGTGTGTGTGTGTGTGTGTGTGTGTGAAAAGTGTATATAAATATAAATAAATATATATATGTATAATTATTTATATATTATATGCGCGGTACTTAACGAGACATTTCCGCCACACTTCCAATGTTTAAATTTTAACATTTCAACATACAAATGCGTATGTATAGACATCACACCACCCGTATACATACATATATGTCATATCCGAAACTGCCCACATATGTTTATATATGTATGAGTCCCGACGGACGACCAAGTATGTATATGTGTCTGCATACATTGATGTTTGCGTTAGTACGATGAATGACAAAACGACGAAGTTTCCCCCACCACTTCCACAATAACACCAATACACGCAATCTACATAAACCCAATTTTTTTAAAACATTAATCAGTTTGTCTGACGATCGCTAAAGCGTGAAACCCAGGGTCACAAACTCACATCTATCCAACCAAATATATATATATATATATATATATATATATATATATATATATATATATGTATGTATGTATGTATTTAAATAAAAAGAAAGAACAGTAAGATATATAATCCGGTGTTCTTATAGATATTTTTATTTTTACAAAATAGTGCTCAATGTAAATTTACAGAGCATTAATATTATAAATTAATTGATTTAAAATATGTTTTTTTTTCCCGCTACACAGTTCTAACCATGTTTCAAAAATGGAAGCTAAAAGCCACGAATTTAATTTTGCAATTAAATTAAAGACATTAGTTCCATTTCATCCTCAAGCAAATGTTGGAGTAACTTTTAAAATTACTGGGTTTTAAAGACACAGCTAAGATCACGTTTCCATGGTTACAGATAAATCTACTTCAATTGGACAAAGGTTGTCTGTATCATTGTATCGGTTATTGGCTACATTTTGGCAAGGGGTAGGGATGTATTTTTCAATGAAAACTGACATCCGTTGAATTCATGTCGTCTGGATTTTTTTTTAAATTATTGTTAACGGCAAAAAAATTCTTACGGCATTTTTTTCCTATTTGTAAAGATTAGAAATTGGTTAGAACTGTGTAGCGGAAAAAAACATATTTTAAATCAATTAATTTATAATATATATATATATATATATATATATACACTCCAGTCATTGTTTTTGTGGGTACACATGTTTGAGTAGACGCCTATGAAGAATATGAATTACGTCGACCGGTCTGCGCATTGTATAGACTTAATCAAGCAGTAAATGTGTAATCCGACAGTATTCAAAGCTGCATCCCAAATCCTATTCTGATCAGCCACGGTTCGGTAAGGTTCAATTAGCCTTTTGAAGAATGTACACTTTCTCGTTCAGATCTTGAAAGCCCATATCTGCTCATTTTTTGTATCTGAAGTAATTTCTACGAAATCAATGAATTTTTATACGACATTATTTCCTACAACTACAAACGTTATTTGGGGGGATTTTTGGAGTCACAGGAAATAATTTTGAATAAAATAAATCCATTGATTACATTTGAAATAACAAAACCATGTCGTGCAATACATGCATACGAAACTAAGCAAATATGGGTTTAGAGAAAATCTGAACGAGTAAATGTGCTTTAAAGGCAAATAGAACCTTGCTTGACAGTAAAGCTTCCAGTAGCCGAGCAGTAAAAAAAAAGAACGCCACTGGTTTTAATTGCAAAGCAGACTGCAGGTTCGAATCCTGTCGGAGAGCGCATTTTCTTGAGTGTGTAAGCTGGTAGACGAAAAGTAAAAAAAAAGAATATATATGTCGGATTAAAAAAAAAAAATCCAATAATTGATTAGTGTGTACATGCGCACGCGCGTCTGTAAAGAGGTAGAGGTTGCATTTGAATGGATCTAGCATACACATACTGTGAGAGGAATCAATAAAGTTTGGTTATCTCATGAGACGGATGCTCTAAATTCATGTTAATGTTAGTTCAGTCTCGAGACCATAGTTGGCCCCACGGTTAACAAACGATATAGTCTTTATTGGCAGCACTACTGTTATTTTATTGGTTGGTGTATATATAAGAGTCGACGAAAGATGTATTCCAGAATTAATCCAGAGGTTATTTGGTCATTTCAGACAGATTTGGGGAAGTGAGTCTAGTCAAGAAATCTCTCCGTTATATATATATATATATATATATATATATATATATATATATATATATATATATTATGAAATGGACAAACACCGACAATTTTAAGACATTTTTTATGTTTATAAATTATTTTATGGATACAAATGTTTAACTAAATGCTCTGTTTATAATAAACAGTATTAACGATATTTACCGGCCTGAATGTCCGAGAAATTTTCATAGAAATTATGCGTCCTCCTACAGGAATCGAACCTGTATCCTATACGAAACCGTCATATATCCTGACTTGCTTTACCGATTTAGTCACAGAGGATCGTTTCGGTTAGCAAGGTCGATTTTACTGTTTTTAAACTGCAATTCTCCATGATTATTTCTCGTACATTCATATCTGCTTGATGCGTATCCAAATGTAAATAAATGCCGTCACACGTTATGAAATGGACAAAGTCCGACAATTATTTTATTACATTTTTTACTTAAATATTTGTATCTATAAAAAGAACGTATAAGCATTAAAAATGTCTTAAAATAATGTATTGTTATTTTTTGTATTGTTTGATAGCGAGTTTCATGTGCATTTCCGTAGTTTTTTTCGTCATTATTACTCTTCCAATTTCTTCCCGTTTCTCTTCGACATTTTCACTGTCTTTCTTTCTTTAACATCCAAGAAAAGACAAATATTTTTCCGACTTCGAATAAGAAAATTACTCCCCAGTGTCTCTATGAATATCTCCGATAGAACAGAAACATTCAGATAAATAGAGAACGCGCGTACACACATAAAACAATTCTCTTGTACGAACGTTTCAAAATTCTCTTAAGTCCATCGCTTCAGTTTTTCGAAGTCAACCGTAACCTTGTTCGATATACCCGCCAGGCACACCCTTCCTTGCCAGAAATTTGGCACACGACATCAGATCTCTAATGCCAACACTTTTTCTGCGATTCTAGTTGGCACCAGGCGGGAAATGTCTCACGCTCGACCTGCCACACAACATGGTTGACGCTTAGTTAGGCTAATTACCTGCCCGATCACCTCCAGCTTCGAAATCTCTACACTTTGTATTCAACTAACATGAAGACGGTATTATAGACAAGGGTGTGCTGATATGTTCTCGGCCAAAAAGAAATTGTCCCCACAAAATTTCTGTTGCTTCGTCAGATTTTCTGTGAAACACGCTCTTATATTTTACATACCTGTTCTCATATAGCTATACAGGTCGCCGTCGATTTACGACATATACGACTGTTCAACTTTACGACTTCGACCACGAATCGGCTGCCCCGACCCCTGTCCAAGATGACGATATCAACGACCCACATTCTAGCACTAACAGCTAATAAGATGTTTTGTATTTGTATGCATTTTGTTATGTTTTCCAACTATATATTTTTCTTGTATGTTTATCAAATATTAAATCAACTGTACTGTAGCATGCAGTATCTTATGAACGTAAAAATAAGAAACAAAACAAAGTGCAAAGGAATTATACAAATGGTATCAAACGTAAACAAACTGTAAACATTATAAAAATAAAATCGAAAGATGACACGATTGCAAAATTAATTACAGGCCGACTTACAACCAGATCGATTTACAATATGTCGGTCGTAACCAATCGTAGTCATAAGTCAACGACGGCCGTATACAGTGATTTTATGATATCTGCCAAGATGAATCTGATGACAATTATGTCCATTCGAATCCAAATTACTTAGATTTTTTTCTAACTCCAGTTTTCGACACAGAGAGATCTCCGTTTAATATTTATTTTACAAAACCTTTAAAAGCAATACCGGCTTTACACTCCCAATCCGGTTGAATAAATTGTATTTACTTCTCTAGATGTAATTTAACGTCAGGGCATGAGGTGCTTGATCACTCAACAGGAAGTTCCATTTTAATGTGAATGTGCATTAAGCACAAATTCGCTTCAGAGAAAGAGTTCACGTCTGTACAAATAGGATGTCTGAGAAGTATCCGGCCATTTTGGATTTCTTAACTCCATATTCTTCACGTCGCGTGCGAATTTATTTTTATTTTATTTTATTTTTTATTTTTTTAGCAAGACGTCCCACCAACTACTGCGGAAACAACAGCGGTGCCCCTAATAAATCTTTAATCTGTTTATAACCCCAGAATCAATATTGATTACTAACCTGAAATATCATTATCACTAACCCAACAAGTTACAATATCAGCCGACAGTGTATGAATGCCAAATCCATTCACATGCAGCCTATGTTTTCCCAAACAAAGTGATATATCTACTAATGTCAATGATAGACAATGAAATGTTGTATTCAGGCCTATAAAATCAAGTAACGATTTTGACAGTATGTATGCTTTCCCCGCTCAAAAGAATGACATGAATTTCTTTCTTTCCTCGTGGAAGAGAAAACGATCTATCGACCTAATAAAGTCAAGAAATGAACGGGAATATTTACTAAACTATTCGAAGAAATTGCAGGTATCGGAAGTTTATGTTTCATCAATGATCTGGAAGGCCTAAATGCCTTGAAAACTCTCATTCGATACCTTAACTTTATATCTCAGACTGGACTCGACGGTTGTTCCTCATCACGGAAAGATAATAATAGATAGATAGATAGATAGATAGATAGAGAGAGGAGAGAGAGAGAGAGAGAGAGAGAGAGTAATGTCGCTTAAGAACATTATAATTGTATTCGGAGAGAAACACAATGATTATGAGGTCGCGCTTTACTTGAGTGCCTAACTATATCTATTGCCCAGTCATTAACAACGCTGTTACAACTATTATCAACGTTGACTGAGGCCATCTCATATATTGCAAAAGCTAAAAAAGTACACTATAAAGTTTTGTATAGATAAATTGTGGAGAAAATTTAAATATACATTTTCTTCATTCGAAGAAAATTATGCCACAGTTACAAGAAATTCATTCGTTGAGGTTTATGAGAGCAATAACTTACCAGCTGTAAAAAGTGACAAGATTACTTATTGACTGTAACTTTTGCTTATGACACTGTTTCTAGGATTAAAAGGAACCCCTCCCCGGCTCTCAGTAGATGATCAGAATTTGGTATCTGTGCTGCTTCAGAAAATGCACACATATGGATGTATATTGGTTTATTCTAAGAAAGGTATTTGTTACAAAAGCGTTTAATACTGATGTAGTAACTAAAGTTGCTATTGAAAAACAAAATGTATAACCATTTAAGCTGTGAACACACGCATATATATATATATATATATATATATATATATGTGTGTGTGTGTGTGTGTGTGTGTGTGTGTGTTTAATCATAAATAAAGAAAAATAAGAAAAGTGGAATAGAAAAAGAAAGAAATTAGAAAGATTAAAAATAAAGAGAAAAGAAAAACATTCGAGGCCATTGGGGCGTTTAGCGAATGTTTATCTGCTAATCAGCGAATATAGAAACGGACAGCAAGTTGAATTAGTGGCACCAAACAGGCCCTGAGTGATATGGAGATTAAGGCGGGAAAATGGGTGAATGGAATGAAGAACGCAGACGAAAAGTTGAGCGGGAAATGGAAGATGGCCGCTAGGCGAAGAACACAAATTGTCTACTGCAAGAAAATCCACGACTGTCTTCAGTGTGCAATCGAAATCCTCATATTCATGAAAATTGAAACGGCTTGGCGTGCGCGCGCGGGACGAGATAACAGATTACGAAGCCTTCTAGTCGTAGATTCGTTCAACCATGCACAAACGTACATATGTGTATTCAAATATGCATTAAAGATTAGCGTAAATTTACTGCTACATACAATTATGTATGTAACGGAAAATTCCACCCGACTCTATATAGTGATAGATAACTAGTGACAATATGAATATCACTTGTACACCGTACATATTCGTATAAAAGTCGAGTGTCCAACTACCTTTAAACATCGAGAGTCTGGAATTTATGCGTGAATCAAATGAATCATTTACTGAAGTCTAAATTCTTGAAAAAATATGAGTCCACATATTTCTAACGGAACGATAATAACATGATATATTATTTTTAAGAGAATGAGTTGTGTCTGAGCTAAAACATTCACAGCATTATTAGAAGAACATATTGAAAAGTATTAGTTTATATGATTTCGGAAGTCGATGATGACATGTTTTAAAAGTGAA
This sequence comes from Acanthosepion pharaonis, assembly GCA_903632075.3. Classification (NCBI taxonomy): domain Eukaryota; kingdom Metazoa; phylum Mollusca; class Cephalopoda; order Sepiida; family Sepiidae; genus Acanthosepion; species Acanthosepion pharaonis. The sequence continues at coordinate 864,966 of CAHIKZ030005486.1, read as the reverse complement.
ATTGTTACAGGAATCCAAATTGTGATAGCATTGTTAGGTAGCTAACTTGTTGAAAAATCTTAGTCCGCGTATTATTAGGTATGTGCAAAAGTGCACATCGCGCTTTTCAAAAACTAATGATAGAATACAAACAAATATACGCACTCACACTGCAACATAAAACAATCACACACAAAAAAGGGACAATAAACTTTTGGTATACAGTTAAAACAATTTTTTATCTATTACGCTAGCTAGATGTCCCAACATCGACTTAAAATGTCTAATCGAGTACACAAGCCGTTCATTTATACATCCTGGTCTTCATTCAAACAAAAGTGACATCACAGTAGCAGTGATATTAGTCTCCAGCCGATTATGCAAAAAAAAAAATTCTAATGTTAAAATTTTTTGTTTCTTTTTTTAAAAAAAATTAATATCCCTTTCCATAAAACGATAAAAATCTTCACTTGATTTGCTTATACAATATTTTTTGATAAATATAGGCAAAAAAGTCATTGAATAACCACAGAAAGAGCTACAAAACAAACTGAAATGAATATTCGGAAAGAAATGTTCCACGCGCACTGTAAAACCTTTTCGCCAGAATTATTTCTCACAAGCTATATTTGGTCAAGAAAATAGGCGTGTATTCAGCCAATGTTTTATTATCACAGAAATACTAATGTTTTATTATCACAGAAATTCCACTAATCTTCAGGGATAGAAACAACATTTAAGAAAGTATTTAATATGGTGGTATACTTAAATTTATTCAAGCTTTACAAATCTCGTGGTAAATTTTATTTATGTATGGCAAATATTATGAATGAAGCAAGAAGTCTTCAGTCGATTGGTTCCAGAACGTTGCGAATATTAAAATCCGTGGATATTCAAATCCTTTATCTAAAATCGCATAATATTTGCACGTAAACCATGCAAATCCTACCGCATATACTTGAAATGAAAGACTGGCGCAAAAAGTGATGTTCTTCTCTATTGGGCTTTCTGAATGACTAAATTTAACTTCGTAAAAATGTAAATGTTTTTAGAGTTTGAGGACTCTTCTGCAAATGAAAAATGTTTTTTTAGGAATTTACTAAAAGTAAAAAAAGTTTGGGTTCACCGGCGTAGGCCACCCGACCACGAATTTTTGTTGCTGGAGAGGAAATATTTAAAGTTTGAATTTTACGTTGATTTCATTCAGGTATGAACTCTTCAATGACATAAAGAAGTGAAAGTGGGCTGACACCAAAGCAACACTTTACTTCCATACTATGAAAGTCTGTTTTCTCAATTAACCACCCAACCATCCATTCAAACAAACGATTTAATCATCCATTCATTCATAGCTCCGTATCCCACCAATATATGCTGTCCTGTATTTAAGAGCCGCCATTATAGACCACTGTTCACTACTCGGCCAAGCGTTTTAGATCTGAAACTGAAAGTGAAAGAAGGTGATTCGGCCTCGTGGTCGTTACGCGTTATTTGGAGCCATAATTTAACGAATCGCCTTTGTCACGGGTTACTGCAGCCAACGTGAGAAGACCATCGGGGTTGAAAAAAGGTAACAAGCAAAAATAAATAAGAACTGAAAATAATAGGCGTCATTACAGAGTTGGCCATTATTCATTCGAACGAGTAGAAAAGCACCAGAAAGGATGCAAATAAGCATGATCACTTGACGAGAAGAGTGGAAGCCATTTAGTTGGTCAAACGAAATCATTTGTTCTCTATTAGTAGTAGTAGTATCATCAATAAGACGTTTACCACTAGCATCATTATAATCTCTTTAATCAAACCTAGTAATTTTTACCTTCCTTTGTTCCTTTCTTTCTTTCTTTCTTTCTTTCTTTCTTTCTTTCTTTCTTATTTTATTTCCTTTCTTCTTTTTCTTCTTTCCAGTCAATATTTTCCACTTTCTGTCCTTTAACACTTTTCTTTCTCTATTTACATTTACATTCATTCTTTTTCTTGTTTCTATCCTTTTTTTTCTTTCTATCTTCCTTTTACCCTACCAATGACCCCTAGGAAAGTGCACACACGTGTCATGCTCCTTACTACCTAAAACTTCGTTCTCCTTTGGAAAATACGCTTTTCTGTTTCTGAAATTATTATTTTTTCTGTTTTTAATTCCCTCTCGAGCTTTTTTCATTTATCCTCATTTCCTGATTTTGCCACAAGATTCTAAAGAAAGAAAGAAAGAGAAAAATCTTCTTTCTCCAAGAAAAGACAAACTAAATTGGAACATAAAATGAAAGCAAAGTGGGACTCTGACAAAGACACAAGCGATCGCGGTCGTCATTGGCGAAGGGGTGAGACATTGTGCCAGTCACCGGAAGCTCGTAAATCTTCAGTGCAGGACCGCTCATGAATTTTTCTGCATTTATTGTTCTTTTAAAGAGAGCAAGGAAGAGGAGAAATATTGTTGCTCTTTGCAGAACATTGTCATTGCAAAACCTCGCACTTTCCCTCTTTTTAGCCTCATTTTCGATTTGCCCATTGTCTAATGTCATCATTTGTTCATTTGTGCGTGACTCTCCTTTTGTATGTATAAGGAGAGTCTATTGAAGGCGCTTGCCGCAGAGCTATCTGCTGCAAGCTAGTCCATTGGCTAATATAGCGAGTTCAATTTTATCGGGTTAGTTGGTCTGTTAGGCCATGTGCCAGACATAAAATTTTATAAATATCTACTTGAGTGCCTGCCGTAGAGAGCTGGTTGGCAAGCTTGTCTCTCAAGCTAATTCTCAGAGGAAATATTAGATATTTACCGAGAGTTTCACTACTATGGTCTTGCGCTAGACATAGAATGGAGCAGTAATAAGTGTGTAAGTCGCTTTCCGCTGAGTCATGTTTAACTAGTTAGTCTCTAACATTACTACCGGTGTAGCGAGTTTGATCCAAATTAGTTGTTCTTGCATGCCATTATGTTAACAAATTCTTTGTAAGGTTCCAATATCATGGCTTTGTAGCAGACTGAGTAAAACATCATGAATATTTACTGGGTGCTTGCTGTAGAGCGGCGGTTAATTAGTTTTTCTAACTATTGTTAGCGCCCACTTTGCAATATTAACGAAACTTAAGTTAGTCTGGTACAAGGCCACTTTAGTATGTGTTGTATTAGTCTTTCAGATCAAAATCTGATTAATCCAGGTTTCGAACACTGACCCGTGGAAACCAACATAATCTACCAAACCTAGTTTAGTTTGGCATATGATTTTATACATAGGGTACCTAGTGAAGAGCGAATGTACAACACTTGCAATAGTTTACGTGAATCTTTTAACACCTACTTTTGATCAATACAGAACAACACTAAACTTAGGCCACAATATTAAGACTCAAACAAGAGTTGTGATATACGAGACTAGCTTACATGGTACTGCTCTACAGCAAGCGCCTTATTATGTATATGTATTTGTATGTAGGTAAAAGTGAGTTTAATATTGTCTTTACGGTTGTGTACGTAAGTGCATGCTTGTGTGCTTGTCGGCGTATAGGTGCGTGTGCTTATATGTGAATGAGTGTGTGTGTATGTGTGAAAATACATGAGCATTCAAATGCCTTCGTCATTTTATAGTCCTTTTTTGCCCGATTTCATTTCACTCGACGGCCATTAGTTTCCCCATGCGGATCGCCCATCATTTGACACCCTTCCCCATTCACTACCCCCCATAACTGACGCTATCATCTATCCTCACCCTTTTTTTTATATTTACCAACTTTCGCTTTGTCCAGCACTGAGGGACAAATCACTAGGGATGGAATGCAAGATAGGAAGAATGTGCTGCTGCATTAGTCTTTTAAATGGTGAGTGCCTACCTGCCTAAAAAAACAAAAAACAAAAAAAAACAAATCCTGGTCACGAAGACCGACTATTAATCTTGCTGTAAATACAACTATCTCAACTACCAAGTAGTTCCTCACGACATAATTTCTCCCGCAATCTCCTCTTTAAAAGCAATATTTGCTTGCCTATAAGGCGCATATTATGTAAGAGATATTTTTGAATGCTGCACTCATTGGATAGCATTTTGATAGTTTAACTTCTAAATAATGCATCTTATAAGCCAGTAAATATTTTAAATCCTTCAGAAATTTGATATCATTTTGATTTTTACTGTCGCTTTTATTTTTTAAGGGGCAGGGGAGTGTAAAATAAAAAAGCAATTTAAAGAATTAATTTAAAGTGATTCTATTGTAGTCAATCGTTCCGAAAAGTGTATAGACAGAATACACATAGAAAACCATTGTATTTTTTAAATCTGGAAACAAACAATGTGTGGGTATTGTAACAGTTATCGGCGCAGAAAAAGAATAGGCTAGACTAGACTAGAATCCGAAATGGCCTTGCCGAATTCAAATTTAAGCCCAGTATGTTATTTTCACTTTGTCATTAATGCCCTTAGGAAAATAATGAATCTCACACATATTCTTTCAGCTATGTATTAAATAGCGAGATAGAGTGGACTCCCTAGCACTGGATAATATGCACTTTAGGAGAAAGACTACTCTGAATTTAAAACCAGAAAGAATGCAACGGGAAACCACTTCCCAATAACAATCATGACAATGCACAAATGATAAAAGAAGCAATATGCGGAAAGACGTGATTTCTTAAATCCCAAAAAAGATATGTCATAAACTATATAACTTATTGATCTACACTTTTATGTATACGAGGGGACATTGAAAAGTTCTCGGTACGATCCACTTCCCAAAATCTGACCGGATGACCTAAACAGTTTTTTCTTTTGGTGATGGTGGTGATGTGTTACATTTTGGAAAATTTTCAGTCACACTTTTCTCTCTCTCCGTCTCTCTCTCTCCGTCTCTCTCTCTCTCTCTCTCTAACACACACACACATATCTATATATATAAAATTAAGGATTTCTTCTTATTTTGACAATATTTCTTATTAATAGAAATGTTATTTTAGTGGGTAAATTTGTTTAGGTAGACATCCTTGTTTATTTGCAAACATTTACCGGCTTACATCAAAAATCTTATTAAAGAAATGTAGCATAAAACTTTCAATGATCTAAGTAGGTAGATGTTAATTTCACTGCTTTTTGTAAATAAACAGATGTCTATTGAAGTATATGCACCCACTAAAATAGCATTAACACACACGCACATATATATATATATATATATATATATATATATATATATATATATATATATATATATATGCAAGTTGGCTGTATTCTTGGGAAAAGAATTAATAGCTGAATCTACAGCAAGGAAAGTTGGGGGTCGCAGAGGTCAACATCGAGAGGCGACACTCTGTTTCATGCTTGAAAGTAATCCTCAGGCAATGAAGATTCCCTTTCAGTATTTATATTTACATGCGCTCTATCCCTGATACTGAGCACTTTTTCCATAAATATGGTATACAGTGTAACCCGGATATAAGAGAAACCCGAATATAAGAGAGATTTTCTCTGGTCCCAAATTAGAGCCTGTGTTAATGTATATAAATTAGACCAAACGCGGATATAAGAGAAACCCGGATATAAGAGACTTCTTCTCCGGTCCCGACAACTCTCTTATATCCGGGTTACACTGTACATTAAAACTATATTGTTATCATTATGTATATAGAGAGAGATAAATCAAGAGAGCGACAGACAGAGACAGACATAGATAGATAGACAGACACAGAGACGGAAACAAATTATTTATTTATTTGCTAATCCAGTAGAAATCGCGTTCCAATGGAGGAGATTCACTGGTATATACATTAATGAATTTGCATGTAATACGAGCTACATTTGGTACCCTTTCAACTGGGATTGGCACAAGATCACAATAATGTGGTATTCAATGAAGATGAAACTTGCTACATTACCATGACCTATGGTAGATGTCATGATGTATGTATTATTATACTCTAAAAATTAAAGGCCTTTCTGTACCTATTTATTTGTAATGACTTCCCGAAATTTAATCTGAACGTTAAACCAATGCATTGGTAAAAAAACGGATAAAAAGTGGAAAAAAGATAAATGTACTAAAAGTGTTTGGAATAGGGACAACAAAAGAAAACAGAAAAAAAATAATGTCAGGTTTTAACTTTATTTTTTAATAGCTTCTGGACTTCTTCCAGTCGCTGTCATATTGTTGCTTTTCTTCTCTTCTCTATTCTCTCGTTTTATCTTTCTTTCCTAATTTTTCCCACTCATGCTTTGATTTCTCTTCGTTCTTCTACTCCTCCTCCTTCTTGTCTTGCCCTCTTCCTCGTTCCTCTTCACCTCAAGCGTTTCTTCTTTTTTGTTTCAATGCAGTTGTTATTATTACTCTTCTTCATCTTATTGACTCAGTCTTCTTTTTTTTGTCTCTGCTTGACACACACATACACATCTCTCCCATTAGTAGCACTATAATTCCATCAGTGCTTCTGATCTCACATAAACATCGTTGTTTTTCTTTTCTTTTTGTTCTCTCTAGATATTTAGTCATTTATTTATTTTACTGTTTTCTCTTTATCCTTCGTCCATCCCGATCGCCTGCATCATCAGGTCACGGTTTCTCTATCTTCAATTCTGTTCCGTGAGAGAAACATGGCCACGACTGAGTCCTTATACGCACCCGCAAAACCTGCTCCACCTTTAGCGACTGGGTCACGAAACAGCTAACAGGGCCAGTGACTGGAACACAACAGTTTGAGTCGATCAATTCTAATAACCCTTTCAGCGTGTTTACCTCGGGAGACGTCACCAGGGGAGGAGAAAGAGGGTGGATTGATGAGAGTGGGGGTTTTGTTTTTCGTGTGGATTTGATGCCGGTAAAGGGTCTTCTTGCACGTCAAGGTTAGCATTGTATTTTTTGATTTTTTTTTTTTTTTGTTATTGTTGTTGGTGTTTTTTTCTGTGGCGGCGGTGGTGGAGGAGTACTGGTTGGCCTTGATAGCCTGCTGATGTGTGAATCGAGTGAGTTTCGATTAGCAAATATCTGAACGGGAAATGGCTCTCATACACAGTCGACAAACCTCCAAAAAGCGTTGGAAAGCAGTAATGACGCGGCCATCGTGATGGACCCACTGACAGCATCTCTTAACGGACCACTTAGCACGTTTTGTCTTTTTCTTCTATAATAGATCGCCACCGCTACTTTTGCAGCTTGGACCGTGATTGGCCAAGCGTAACTGGCAGTCAATACTTCTTCCTTCCACACGCCCATTGCAGATTCTACGTTTTTCAATCCCCCTTTTTTTCGTCTGTTCTTTCATTTCTTTCCCGTCGTTCCTTATTACTAGAACACAAATTTGGCACGATACACTAAAATCGTACTTTTAGGTTTTATAGTCTAAATAACCTTTATTTTCCCACCACACACTACTGAAAACCATGTTTAGAAACATTGATTCGTATTTTAGGAAAACATTGGGGTTCATTGTTTTGAAAAAGAAAAAAAGTTTTATTTGTATTTTGTAAATTCACTTCCTTTTTGTGGATTTCATCCGTCTTTCAACATTTTCGTGATTGGTTCGTTGTTGCTTATTCTTCTTCTTTCTTTTTTTTTATTTAAATCCAATGTTTGCTTCTTTTGTATTTTAGTTTTCACCAGTTTTGATCGTTTCAAATTTTGCTTTCTTTCTGCACATTTTGAAAAGAGTGAGATCTTCATTTGTCTTTAAGAATTACTATTTTCTCTACTTCGTCTCTTGTTATTTCCATTCTTATTCCTCGTCTTCTAAATTATTTCCAAATTTATTATTCTCTTGAATATTATCTGGCGAAATGAATGAACATTTTGATTAATATGTTCATATGTGATTCATATGCTATCAAATACAGCATATATATATATATATATATATATATATATGTGTGTGTGTGTGTGTGTGTGTGTGTGTGTGTGTGTGTGTGTGTGTGTGTGTTTTTTGAATAATATAGACATATGTCTCTTTATTTTTATTATGACCCTTTCCAGTTCGCTAAACAGTTTCTTCATGTTAAGATGAAATTTATCAAGGAAGATGCCGTAGTTTTTTCCTTCCCAAGTACTTTCGATCTTCTCCAAGATCATCCTCAGGGGTGAATTACAAAGACAAATTTATTGTAACTCTGATAAAATCTGCATTTCGTTGTGATGGTGGTTTTTAAAAATCACACGTGAACGCGCTCTGTTATAATTATTTTAAAATTTTAAATTTTTCCATTGTAGCTATGGAATATTTTTAGAAACTAAGCGTCCCAGAATAAGGAAGTTGACAGGAAGTTGGTAGCATTCAAAATGACATTAAATTTTTGTTATATGCGCTTCAACACTTTGCTGCTACATTCGTAATAAATTTTGTTGAGTGTTGATTGGTTGATTTTTATATAGAAGGCCTTGAGAATTTTAAGTTTTTATTTATTATTTCCGTGGTGTATTGTATTGATGTTGTCAAAAAGATTCCCCTTTGTTGTGAAGGTGTTCATGAATGTGTTTTTAGATATTGTGCAATAGAAGTTGTATCCGACTCACCGTGCTGATAACAAATATGGCGCCAGTTTGTTTATATTGCGCAGATCAGTACGAAAATTTCAGTGATTGCGCAGGTCAGTGTTGCCAACAGTGTGTAAAAATTTTGTGTGAATTCATTGGACGGTTTTTGAAATATTAGAAAAGTTATCTCGATAATAATTTGGCACGCAGTGTACTTTGCTGGTTTGCAATCTTCCTCATTAATGTCTTGTTAAATTTTGGTACCGATGCTTCAAAACAGGTTATGGGAATCGGTTGAAAGTTCCGTAAGGCGTACTGTAATAGAAACACGTGTCGGTTGTAATTTTTTTTTAAAATGGAGATTGTCAGTAACATAAAAGAATAAAAAAGATTTATGGATTCCCTGGATTAACAAAAACTGTCCAACCACATGAAATATCTCGTTTTCACACACTTTCCGTCTAAGGGTTTCGTCTCACTGCATTCTCCCTAAAGATATAATCGTCATAGAAAGGATGATATCGGATAGTGGACGAGATTAACAGGTGATGGCTATCCTTTAAAGAACTTTGTTTTGAAGGGACGCTGAAATAAATAATCTCAAAGGGAATAACGCGGAATTAGGCTACGTTTTCGTTAATATTAAATGGATCAATTCGGAATACTCTAGTGTATATATATATATATATATATATATATATATATATATATATATATATATATATATATATATATGTGCTCTCTTTCGTTGGGGGAAAAGGGTAATTTTAAAGCAGTGGCTGATCCTGCTATTTTCGACACGATCTTCAGTAATGAATTGAGCACTCTTGGTTACTGGCGTTTGTATACACTACGTATATAATACGTTAAAATTCCCCTTTCTCTGCCATCCGCCGATAGCTTAGGGATAGAATCTCGGACTGATACAAATTGGTCGAGTTTCGATCCCAGTTTGAAGCAATCGGATGTCAAACCGCCCTGATGAGCTGTAATACAGAGAAACAGGCTTGTATGTGGATGACTATATATATATATATATATATATATATATATATATAATTTTTTTTATAAAAAAAAAATTTATAACATAAATATGTTATAAAATCACTACAAAAATAGCCATTTTGTTTCAACACCCCTGGTGTCTTATCAAGTGATGATGATGTTGAATATAAAATAAATGGTTTTAAAAGTATCAAATTAATTAACGATCCTTCGCTAGGGGAAAACATTGTTACAAAAGCAAGAATGACCAATCAAAACCCAAGTATAGGAAGATTCAAAACTTGACAACGAAATCATGTCATAATATCTATTCAGATCTTTAAAATACGGGTAATATTAAAAAAGAATTTATTCTAACCAATAATTATTAAATTATATGATAAAATTTGATATTAAAATTAAAAACTGCCAATTTTAAAATCCAAATTTAATCACTATTAAGTTTAAAAACTATAAAATTACTGAGGAGAAAAGAAAAAATACATATGTTATTAATTTATTTCTTCGTTGAAATTACGTTAGAACAGACGCTACAATATCCGG